>CM021101.1:806215417-806354042 GCA_007115665.2 Sequoiadendron giganteum | reverse complement strand
TCTCTCTCTCTCTCTCTCTCTCTCTCTCTCTCTCTCTCTCTCTCTCTCTCTCTCTCTCTCTCTCTCTCTCTCTCTCTCTCTCTCTCTCTCTCTCTCTCTCTCTCTCTCTCTCTCTCTCTCTCTCTCTCTCTCTCTCTGTCTCTCGTCTCTCCTCTGTCTCTCTTTCTCTCTCTCCTTCCTCTCTTCCCATCTTCCTTCCCATTTCTTCTTCTCTCTCTCTCTCTCATCTCTCTCTCCTTCTTCCCCTCTTCCTATCTCCCTTCCCCTTTCTTCTTCTCTCCCTCTCTCTCTCTCCCTTTCCCTCTCTCTCTCTCTATCTCTTGTCCACCCTACACCTCCTAATTACTCTTGGGTCTATGTGTGCTACAAATCGGATATTAGATTTTTGAAACCAAAATTTTACCGCCATAATACATTTTTAAATGTTTTAAAATATCGAATATGTGATTTTTTTTACTTTTAAAAAGCGGATATCCGATTTGTAAAACTTAGGCTTGGGCATTGCTATGGAGCAATGTACTGACACCCAACCCAAAATAAAGTCAACTCGGGATTTCCACATTTTTTGCTGAGTGAAAAATGCTACTTTTTCCTATTGCCACTTTTTGGCCCGTCATGATCCTACACATGCCCAGTCATACAATGATATGGAAGCCCTAGATTTATTTCATGGTATAGCCCTTATATTCAAAATCACTGTTGTACATTGGAGGCTACATGTTGTTGTAGGTGTTGTCATTGATGTCAACAAAGTGGTATTTTGGAAGGTTGTATGTGATGGAGATTGTTGTAGGTGTTCTCATTGATGTCAATAGAGTGAAAATATTTGGAGGGTTACATGTGACACAATCACTTTGATGATCAAAAGTGTTAACCATGATGAGAATGTTGTACACAGTTGTACTACATCTCCTATTGCTCATGAATAGGTGAATGTTGCTATTAAGAAGTTGTGGTGTCTTCATGTTGTATTCATTGTACCTTGATGTAAACATTACAGAAGATATGGAAGAAAGTATGAAAGGTTTCCATGCAATCAATGGCTCATGAAATTGTATTGAAGATTCTTGAAAGAATGCTTTGTATTCCTCCACATTTGATGATATGGCCTTGTGATTTGCAAGATAGATAGAGATAGGTGTGTGGCATGTATTTTCTAGAGCTAGAAAAATGAATATTGTGTTGTTGTAGTTAGGAAGGATCAGAGAAATGCTCCACATTTCTCCATAGTTGAATACATGTGCTTATAGTTTGGAGGATATGTTCATATTATCCATTTTCTCTCTCATTTCAAGTTTTCATTATTAATGTGTACTGCAAGTCTATTTTTCAATTTTTTATATTGAGACTGTGTTTTTTAGGTGTACAAGAGATGTTGGAGTCAGTGTCTATTTTCTTGTGCCAGCATAAAGTAACATTAATATGTGAAAGGAGTGTATGAGAATATTTTGAATTTCATATAATATTTATAAATTGATCTGCATGGTGTTGTTTGGTCTCTCTGAAACCATGTTTTGGTCTAGAGTTAATGCATGGAAGGTTAAGTGTTTGTTGGGATGACTTATACTGTTGAAGTGTTTGCACCAAATCTTTAAAGTGTTTTCTAGCATGGAGATGTGTGCTAAGGTAAAACTGGTCCTAATTATCTCTTAGTTTTGACCACATTTGATTCCCTATTTTCATAGATGTTTTGGGAGACGACAGTTATGGTTGTTGCACATTTCATGTTTACATAGTTCATTTTGGCCAACAAGGAGATTTTTTTTGAAGATTGCAAAGGGTATAAATGAAAGATAAAGGTTGTTTCAATAGGAGAGAGTGTGTGTGTAATGTGTGAAGATGTATGTGTGAGTGACGAAGTGTGTTGAAGGCAATTTTTCAAAGGTAGCAGAGTTTGTTGAATAAAGGTGTTGAATACATATATCATCGTGAAGAGTGTTGCATTGGTAATTAATTAGCAGATTTTGTCAAGTATGTTGTACTAAGGTTATATCATCCTTTTTTAAGTGTTGTAAATTTTAGGGAGTCATGGATTTACTTTGGTTGAAGCCACTAAATTATGTTTCAGAGGGTTGTATCTTCCTTTGGGTTGTATCCCATAAAACTTGTTGTAAATCTTGTTTTATTTATGAGGCTAGATTTGGATAGTAGCTCCAAGTAGCTTGCTCACTGTGTTTTTTCCCTTGTAGGTTTCTCCATTTAAATCAACTATTATGGTTGTATTCTTGTTCCTTTGAATTTCATTTGATGCTTTATCTATTTTAGGCAGTAAGAAGTTTTGATTGATAAAGTTAAATTGGATAAATTTATGGGATATACTGATTCACCCCCCTCTTAGTATATAATTTTGTTCTAACAATTGGTATCAGAGTTGAGTTCCTTGGTGTAACCTAACGGTTGAAGGTAGATATTGGAATAGAACACATGGCTAAAAAAATATCCTCTTCTAAAGTATAAATATTTGATGGAAGCCTATCTCACCTCACTAAATGTAAATAAGGCCCATGAAAATGATGCTAAAGAAAATAATGCTATAATAAGTGGGTTAACAAACTTTGATTTTTTTATTTTATTTTTTAATAAAAGGCATGAAGCCTATAGATAATTTATTTATATAACATAGTAAATACATAAAGATTACAAATCAAAATTTGATCAATCATTGATCAATGTGACATTTAGATCTTACAATATGACATTCATACCACCCTTAAGCTTAAAATTCTTCGAACTTTAGCAGATGATAATCTCCATGTCATGGGCCCAGAGTTCTCTCCCTAGAAATCCAAATTCTCTGAAATATTTTCTAAGTTCAACATAGTTGCCATTTGTGTAAGTTGTGCAAACTTATCCCTAACAGTTCTTTGTGTCATAATAGAAAAGTGATCCATCAGAGTTTGTGCATCTCGATCAAGCTGTAAGCCACCCAACTGATTGAATCTCTTCTGAGTCATTATCACTTCCAATCTTTTGACAATAAAGTCAATGATCAGATGCACAAGAGAAACATAATTATTTGTTGTCATGACTGGTTGCAGCCAAGTAACATTTGTCTCTACTGCATGTAATATTTTTGTACCCATGGATCATTAATTTCATTTTTGGCATACTGCATTTTAGATAACTCAGCTTGTTGTGGAAACAATATCCAAAAATGGACAGAGACAAAGTGTTATGCCACTAGCTAACTACTCCAGGCTTGCATTTAGTACTTTTTTGAAGGCATTGTTTTTTCTTGCTAGTTCAGGGAAGCATGACTTGAATTTTTCTCTATCCGTTGGTGCAGGAAATGCCTCTGCACAATGCTCCTCAATTTCATGTCTAAGCTTTAGAACATACTCACTACTAACATCCAAATTATATAAAACAACTACAATTCTTGTGTCTATTTTGGATACCCCTGCACCCCCTAAAAATAGTTTGCTACCCAGATTTGATTCTCATGTCTTTCTCTGTAAAGCCTTTATAAATTCATTGTTTAGAAAATTAATAGCACCATTCAGAACTGCAAATACAGACCGAACACTAGAAGTAGACATAGCCCTTTTGCAACAACTCTATAGGCCATAAAAAACATCATCCACCATTGAATAAATTCATCAAATTTGATAGCCTTCCTCACATTCTCTGCCATGAAAACTCTTCAAGGATAATATAATACCTTGCCAATTTATTTGCAGCTCGACTGAATTCCCCACTTCTAAATGCATTGGTATCTCGAGGGCTCAGCTGGGCATCAACAGATCCATCCTTAGAAATTTCAATCTCCCTGAAATTTGGCCCTTCTTGGGCTCATACTACTGATATCAAACTGTCATTTGGAGAATTAATCTATGATGCTAACCTTGCTAGTTTTCTATAATCCATGTAATTCTTCAAAATTATAGAACCTCTTGAATTACCTTCTTCTAGCAGTTCCCATGGAAAAGAGTGCATAAAATACTTTGAGACACCGAACCTACAACTACAGATGGGATAATTTTGAATGAGACCGAGGGTGAGACTAAAAAGGTCTATCCTGGTAAGCCTGTCTCAAAGATGGATGATGGAGCATTTGATTTTGCCTTTGTGCCACCAACAATATCACATCTCATCACAAGAACCTTTGATTAGGATCGCTATTCTGTAGAAGATGTTTCAAGTTGTGTCCCTAGTGAACCAAAGGGAGATGGCGAGGCACTGCTGAAGCCCTCACTTCGCATAGAAAAACCCATTGCAGACCCATCTATTGAATTTAGAAAACATGGTCATTCCTTCACACATCATATTCCTACATCACATGTGTCACCTCCCATTGCTAGCCAAGAGCCTTCAAGAGAAGGGACTCCTATTAGAGAAACATTACCTACCATGCAGAGTCCTGTTAGATGGTACTTTCAAGTGACTAACCACTTCACCTTTGACAAGATCATTCTTTCTTACCCTTGTTGGGTATACCCATTTCAATGCACCATACCAATTAGGAGGTAACCCTATATTTCCATAGGTTGTTGCATACTCACCACTCTGATGTGCAAACACAGATACAACAATTACTATAGTGCCATTGAAAGAGATTGAAAATTCTTAGAGAGCTTTCTTGCATTATTCCCAGGCACATTACCCATTGATACCATGTTGCATACTCACCACCCCGATGTGCATACATAAATATAGTAATTTATAAAGTGCCATTGAAAGAGATTGGAAATTCTTTGAGAGCTTCCTTGCATTCTACACATGACCCATTGATAACAAAAAATCACTACATCCTTATCTGTAATGAATCTCTCATAAATCATGTGATACCATTTAATGAGCAGGGAGTAATTCAAAGACTCAACATTCACTTTCATGGTCTCTGCTACAACTGGGTTAAGAATGTTGTCAACTAGGGAATCTTACTGCCACAACTCCTTGGGAACTATCTAAATAGTCAATTCCCTTCAGTTGTATATGAAAATTGTTCGAGAAAGAGCATTACAAAGATTCTTTATCTTTGAACCCAAGTCTTGGTGAATACAGTGGCACCGATAATAAAACTTCATCACACCCAATTCTTATGAGGATTTTTGAACTTATATCCATGGAAACCATGCCATTGTAGAGACTTACTCTCAGCCTTGAAGTTACCATAATTACCACATACACTAAATTATTTGCTAGAATAAATACTTTGCAATGTCACCATACTTACCACATGTACTAAATTTTCACGTGGCTCATCACACATGCGATAGGACAACAACCTTAGGAAATGAATCATAGTAAGAAATAGTAATACATTAAGTTTCTATGCCTCCTTCCTTTATGAGAATATCTACCAGTTTTCCTTTTAGTTTTCCAGGGGTAGCATCATGTATAAGTTCTTCCTTTTGCTCACAACCTAAATTCGCTAGACAATCAACCAGGTTGTTCCCTTCTCTATATGTGTGTAGTATTTGAAAGTCATCCACCTTCTCTAACAAAGACCAAATCTAATGTAAGATATAGTCAAGCTTCCAATTTTGTATTTTTCTCTCCTTACAAGCAATTATTACCAGCAGTGAGTCGCCTTCAATTTGCAACTTTGAGAGCTTTAGATGAATTGCTACCTTTAACCTGTACAACAATGCTTGGGCCTCTACAATATTGTTCATCCTTGGAGGGAGCTTAAATGACATAGAGCTTACCAGCATTCCCCTACAATCTCTAATAGCTACTCCTGCTCTAGAGATTCTAGGGTTTCCCCTAGCTGCACCATCAAAATTTAATTTGAAATAACCCAAAGGAGGAGGACACCATACAATCTTTGATCTATCCACTTTGTGATGTGATGGATGATGTAGACCACCTTTAAAAGGTAGTGATAGATGAGGCCAATTCCTTAAAATATTTGCATCCCAATCAATGAATACGGATCCTATAGGCTTTACTTTTAGTACATAGCCATTCACTACTTTTGAAATTGATTTCTCCAATGTGCTTAATACCTATTCCCTATTTAGCATCTCATTTATAAATATGCACTTATTCCTTGTCCACCATACTGCCCAAACTACCATGGTCAGGATAACTCTCCAAATGCTTGCAAAAAATGAATTTTTATATAACACTGGCCAACTTAAGAATAGTTTCCACAAACTATTTGGTAGCAGTGATTGCAAATTCAATTTTTTTGATACAAAATACCAACATGACTGAGCTATTGGGCATGATAAGAAAAGGTGATTCACATCCTCAAGATCTGCTTCACAAAGAACACACCTAAATGGCTCCACAACTCCCAGTTTTGATAATCTATCGCTTGTTAAAACCTTGTTCTTAATTGCCAGCCATGCAAAGCATCCTGCCTTTGGAAAAATTGATGCATTCCAACAGAAAGAGTAAGCTCATTGAGATTCCACTTGTAAATCAACTTGAGAGATTGCTTTATACCCAAAACAAACTAAATAATTCCCTGATTTTGAAGGTGCCCATCTTAACCTATCATTTTCTGCTGACTGATAAACAATCCTTTCATCCAAGATTTTTGTAAGAAGCATTTTCTGATCAACAGTGATTATGCAGTCTGAAAAATATTTCCATTTTACCCGTCCTATCAAGGGGTCCGTACTTTGTACATAGTCTTTTACTTTTGAGCCCCACCTTTCTGATTATATGACCTCAGTGTTTCCAAAATCATGAAGCGAATTTAGGGGTGGATTTCCATTCCATGAGTCCTTCCATAAGAGTGCCTCATTACCATTGTGAACCTCCCAAGTTATATATGGAACAATAAGTTTCCTACAGGATATATTTAAGAATTTCCACATGGTAGATCCTGATAGGGGATTTAAGATGGTGAGAATTCTAGCCATATTTGCATTGTCCAGATACTTGGCTTGCATGGTCTTACACCATTTCAGATTTGGCTTAGTGTACATATGTCATACCATTTTGGCCCCTAATGATATATTTCTTGTAGACAAATTATAAATCCCTGCACCTCCTTTGAATTTATCCATGCACATATTTTCCAGTGAAATTAGAGGGGTTTTTGTTTTATTATCCATGTTTCCAAACCATGAGAAGTTCCACTATGATAGATTTTGGAGCTTTGAGTACTGACATATAGTAATTGGGTTTTGTGGATAACACAGATTTAATCATTAGAATCTTGCCTAATAATGACAACCACCTGCTCTTCCAAGACAAATTTTTTGCTTGGATACTTTGAATAACCTTTTGCTAGTATGAAACCTTATTTTTCCCTACAAAGAAAGGAATGCCTAGGAACTTACAAGGGAGATCTGCTTGTTGGAAGCCCAAAATATTCACTACTTGTCTCTTAACAGTTGAATTTACATTAAATAAGTAATTTTTTTATTTTCCTTCATTTATTTTTTGGCCAGATGTTGAAGTATACTTATCCAATACCTCTTTTATTTGTTTTGCTTCTAGAATGGTTGCTTTGCCAAAGAGTAGTGTATCATCAACAAATAAAGAATGGGTTGCTATGACATTAGTATTTGGGATGGAAATCCCTTGTAAATAACCCTAACTATGCACCTTATAAATAGTCCTACTCAAAGCCTCTGCTAAAATGATGAATAGAAAAGGTGATAAAGGATCACCTTGGCAGACCCCTTGTGTTGAGCTAAAAAATACCATTGGAAAATCATTTATAAGAACCAAGAAATTTACCCCAGATAGACAAGACATAATCCACTTGCACCACTTTTGGCTAAATCCAAATTTCTGTAACACTTGTAACAAGAAAACCCAGTCAACCCTGTCATATGCTTTCAAAATATCTAGCTTTATAATCATGGATGAAAGATTGTAAGTGGAAATTGAGTGGAGGACTTCGTGTGCAACAATTGCCCCTTCAGACGTTTCCCTACTTGGCACAAAACCTCCCTGTTCTACCGATATTATTTTAGCCACTAATGGATGTAATCTAAGATAAATAACCTTGGAAAAGATTTTGTAGACTATGTTGCAAAGCGAAATAGGTCTAAAGTCTGCGAAAGTACTTGGATAATTGAATTTAGTTATTGCTAAATGTGTTACATTAAATTGTTTTAGCATACAACCTAATTTCTCAATTCCTCCATTTCCCTTAAAATATCAATTCCAATGAACTCCCAACATTTTTGGAAAAATATCTCCATGAATCCATCTAGACCAGGTGCTTTGTCAGTTGGTAATGATAAAACAACTGACTTTACCTCCTCTAACATGAATAGAGATAGTAATTTGTCATTTTCTTCTTGGAAAATTATCTTAGGAATAGCTTTTAATAAATCCTCCCTATCCTTGCCCATCTGTGCATCTACTCTTTTATTACCTGTGAGCAATTTGGAGAAGAATTTTATCCCCTCCTTCTAAATATCCTCTTCCTTAGACATCAATGAACATGTTTCACTATCATGAATTGAAAAGATTGTGTTTTTAGCTCTTTTTTATTTGTGCTGAAGTATGAAAAAACTTTGTGTTTCTATCACCATCTTTAAGCCATAACTCTCTAGATTTCTGCCTCCAGTAGATCTCTTCCCTAAAAATAAATTCATTCCACTCCTCTTGCAATTTATTTTTCTTTTCAAATGCTAGAAAATCCATCCCATGGGAGATAATTTGTTCATTTACTTCTAAGAGCTGCTTATAAACCAAATCTTTCTGCACAAAAATATTTTTAAAAACTTTAACATTCCAAATATTAACTTGTTGTTTGATGTGTTCAAGCCTCTTACATAACTGGAACATTCTAGAACCTCTACGAAAAGGGGCAGTAATCCACCATTGCCTTAGTAGGTCAATAAAATATGGATGACGGAACCACATGGCTTCAAACCTAAAATTAGATTTGTGTTTTGATATAAAAGACTTTGGAACCATTTTTAGGGATATAGCAAAGTGATCTGACCCATTCAAAGGCAAAATTTCTGATGACAAAGCATAATTCCCAATAATCTAATTTGGCGAAGACAAAAATCTGTCTAATCTTTCAGCTATCTACAAAAAGTCCTTCCTTCTATTTGTCCAAGTAAACCTACCATTTGACGGTTGAATATCCACTAATGCATTATCCTGGATAAAAGAATGGAAATCTTCCATTACAGATTTAGGTGGAGAAAAACCGCCTTATTTTTCTATAAGTGAGGTTATTGCATTAAAGTCCCTAACAAGAACAACTTTATCTTGGCCCAGCTGATCCAAAATTTTCTTTAATCTGTCCCACAAGATTTTTTTCCCAACTGTGGAATTTGGACCATATACATTAAGTAACCAAAATGAAAGTTCAAAGTGTGTGATACACATTAACTACTAGTTACTTTCACATGTGACATTTTCTAAAGAGACTGAATTAGGATTCCATAATTTTATTAATCCCCTAGATGCCCCTTAAGCTGGAGAGTGAACCGATTTCCACTTATACCATTTTTTAATAATCTTTTCATATGTATCCCCTGATGTTTTAGTTTCTTTAAGGACTATGACATCCACTCCACAAGAATCCAGCTGGTGCTTGATTTGAGCCCTTTTGTTAGAAGCATTGATGCCTCTGACATTCCACGATATTAGCTTCATTTCCCTTGAGGAGAACAACATGTTCTCCTAAGTCTTTTTTGCTTACTTCCACTCCCCAACATGTTTCCATCCAATGTAGCTTGAATGCCTACCTCAATTTCCTCTTGCAGCTTTACTGCCCTGGACTTCCTTCCTCTTTTACCAGGATTTTTCTTATTTGTGGGTGGGGACCAAAGTGTCTGTGTTATAGACAGATGTTTGGAGCAATCAAATATGCCCTCTCCCATTACCTCTTCTGCAATTTCCTCTATAAGTTGACAACCCATTGTTGATAAAACCTTATCTACAAAACTCTCCAAATCATGGTCTATAATGAGTTTATGGAATTTTCTATTACTTGTCTCTTGACTGTTATCAAAATCCATGAACATTGATTGGGTATCTTCTTTTGTAACAATATTATGAAATTTACTATTACTTGTCTCTTGAAAATGTTTGTGGAAAAGTCCATTACTATACCCTGGGTCAGCGGAGTAGGAGCTGACACACTATTTACTGACCCACACCTTACCCACTATGAAGCGGAGTTGAACCTATGACCTCAAGGAATGAAAACCCCAAGCCCCAACCAACTCCGCTACAAGTGGTGGCTAAAAAAAATAGATTTTATTAAGGTAGTGTAGTGCAAGATAACCGAGGAGATATGTGACAAACTCAAAAATATTTATAAAGGAAATGATAGTGTAAAGAAAGAAAAATTATAATCCTACAAAATAATGTTTGAAAATCTAAGGATGAAAGAAGAAAATATTGCTAGTTATTTGCTTTGGGTGGATGAAGCAGTCAATGGAATCAAAAGACTAGGTGAAGAAATAACTAACTCAGTGGTTGTAAATAAATTTTTGAGAACTCTTCCTCACTGATTTGATTCAAAGGTCTATGTTATTGAAGATTCCAAAGATCTAAAAAACCTCACCATGGAAGACTTGTTTGGGTCACTCACCACCTATGAGATGAGAAATGAAGTTCAAGGTACACACAAAAGAGAATTTACTTTCAAAGTTGTGAAGAAAGAAGAAGGATTTGGTTCACACAGTGAATCTGAGGAAGAAGAAGAAAACTTTGTGAGAAAGCTAAATAAGGGATTACGAAAGTATAAAGGTAAACTACCTTTCAAATGTTTTAAATTTGGTAGAATTGGTCATTATGCATCTAAATGTCCTTTTGGAGAAAATAAAAATAACAGCAAGGGTTTCAAAAGAAACAACTTCAAGAGGAACCTTCTTTCCAAAGAAGGCTACAACTCCTCATAATAAGTAGATCATTACTCATCATATGATGTAGGATAATCTTTATTCATGGCCAAGGTGATCTCTGATGGCTTAGAAAAGACTATTGATGAAGAAGAAAGTGAACTTGACTTTGAAGGTGGACTTATTTCTTCTCTTGATGACTTGGAATGTGCAGGGAAAGAGACGAAAGAACAAAAAACATTAATTGAAACCAAGATAAATGAATGCACAAAGCTTGAGAAAGAAATCCTTTTACTCAAAAAGGAATTAGAGAAAGAAAAGTCTGAAAATTTGGACAACCTTGAAGAAGTAGATCCCATGCCTTAAGGAAGTGGTGAAATCACAATACTGTGTCTCACTTTTGGGACATCCTAATTTTTACCAAAAATCACTTATTTGTAGAAAAACTAATGATTTAAGACATGAGAGGTTCCATCTAAATGGTTTTAATTGAAGATGGTTAGATAAGACAGCCTTGGATAGAACCCCTCTAGTATTAAATCATACCCACAATGGAGTCATCTTCACACCTATCAAAATGTTGGAAAAAAATGCTTTTTCTTTATCTTTTAAGGGATTAAATAAATTTATTTAGAAATTATATTTTGCAAGATCATAGACCTCAAAATGATCTTTCCAACAAGTATAGTTTTGATATGTTTTCATTTGATCATGTATTTATTTTTTTATTTTTACTGAACATAGTTTTTCACCAAACATCAAGTTCTTCATTCTACAGAGGTGGAAAAATAGTAAACCATTGTAAAAAAATTCAAAAAATACCTTTTCCCTAGGTATTGATGTCCTTGTTTCACCAAAAAAATAGATTTTGATATATACACAAGTTATGTTTGATGAAATCCACCTATGTCCAAATTATAGTTATAGTGACTTCAAAAATGAATTAAAAAAATATACATAACAAAAACTTATGAAAAAATTGCCCTAGATATTGATGTTAAGAATCTATATTTTAATTTTTTTGAATTTTATCCTTTCTAGAAAAGAAGTTATGTTTGATGACATAAACAATACTTTCTAAAAATGTTGTTTACTATTTAAAACTAGTTATTAAAGGAGATGTTGAAATATTCATGATTTATTTTAGATTTTAAAAAATATATATTTAGAATCTACACACAAATTGCCACAAATCATTAGTTCACATCATCTTCAAATTCTTAATGGTTTATATACTATAGGTCGAAGAAGGTGAAGATTCAGTTAAAAATGTTGATATAAATTTCCATCTTGGCCAAAAAGTGAGACACAGTATTGTTATTTCACCCGAAGACCTTTCCAAAATTCCTAGATAGAAGATTCCTCAAAAATAGGTTCAATCATGCATTTTTTTGGTTATTGTTTTATATGCAATAAGTATGGAATAATGCTATATATATTGCAAGTCTGAAATGAATAGAAGAAATTTTAAAAGTAGGAATTATCTTGCTTTAGTAGTGGATGCCAATGTGATATGTCAAATCTATAACAATGTTGGACATATAGTAAGATATTGCAGGCGTGGATTAGCTAAATCAAAAACTCAAATGGTAGATTTTATTGAGGAAGTCAAGGAGGATGATACTTCTAAAGAAAGGAAGAAAATGATGAGATTGAAAATTCAATTGTTGTTCAAACAAAATTTCATGCTCAAGGGAAAACAAATCTCTAGGTAATTGATAGTGGTTGTTCAAGTCACATGATAGGTGACAAAAGAAAATTCATCAATCTTGTTAAATGGAATGGTGAACCAGTTAAGTTTGGAGACAATTCATCACAACAAGATTTGTGGAAAGGGAACCATAAGTATTGATGGAAATCAAGGAAAAAATATGTTCTCTATGTAGAAGGTCTCAAGAATAATCTTCTTAGTGTTAGTCAGATGTGCGGAAAAGGATACAATGTCATATTTCTTGATCAAGGGTGTGAAATCAATAAATTCTAGAAAATTGGTGGTAGAAGGATCTAGGATAGAAAACAACTTGTACAACCTAAACGGTGTTAATAGAAGAAGTTGTAAAAATTAATGCTGGTTGTGGAATAAGAGGATGGGACACATCAACTTTGATAACCTTATGATGATCAGCTCCATGCAAGCAGTAAGAGATATGCCAAAGATTATCAAGCCTGCAAGCACCTTGTGTAAAGAGTGTCAGATTGGGAAGAAGACAAGGATAAGATTCAAGACCAAGGAGTATTCTTCTACCAAACCACTAGAATTAATTCATATTGATTTGTGTGGACCCACCAGGACAAAGAGTCTCTAAGGTGAAAGGTATTTTATGTTACTCATTGATGATTTCTCTAGGATTACATGGGTTACATTCTTAAAAAAAAAATTAGAAGCATTTAGTAGATTTAATATTTTCAAGTCAATGATTGAAAATTAAATAATTAATAGAATCAAGTGTTTAAGGTCTGATATAGGTGGCGAGTTCACATCAAATTAATTTGAGGAATTTTATGAAGAACATGGAATAAAGAGGCATCTATTTGCTACTAGAACTCATTAGCAAAATGGAGGAGTGGAAAGAAAGAATATAACTATTCAAGAGATGGAAGGACAATGTTGAGTGAAGCCAAGTTGCTTGATATATATTGGAAAGAAGTAGTTCATACCGCTATCTATGTTATTAACAAAGGTCAACTAAGGGTGAGTAACACCAAGAACCCTTATGAGCTATGGTATGGAAGACGAACAATTGTCAAGTACTTCAAAAAAATTGGAATTCGATGTTACATCAAAAGAGATGAGGAAGTTTTGAGAAAAATTGACTCAAGATCTAATGAAGGCATCTTTCTTGGATACTCAACTTGGAGAAAAGATTACAAGTTCTAGAATAAAAAGCCAAGGAAGATAGTTGAAAGTGAAAATGTTAGGGTTGATGAAGAGACACCAAATAAAAAATGAGCAAGAAGACAACTGGTTAGATGAAATTGAATACTCAAAAGAGGAAGAAGAGATTGAAGAAAAGGAAGAAACATAAGAGAAGATCACCAAGATTCTTGCTAGGTACATGTTCAAAGAAATATTTCAGAAGATCAGATAATTGGAGATAAGAATGAAGGAGTGCAGGCTAGAAGAAGATTTGCAAGGACAAATGAATAGGTAAACTTCTCTTTTCTGTCAAGAATAGAATCCAAATTTTTTTCTAATGCAAGAAATGATGAAGCATGGATACAAGAAATAGAAGAGGATCTATATTAGATAGAGAAAAATTAGACTTGGGAATTGGTGCCAATTCCTATAGACAAAAATGTATTAGGGAAAAAATGGGTGTTCAGAAATAAACTGAATGAGGATGGAGAAGTGGTGAGAAATAAAGCAAGGCTGGTGTGCAAAGGCTATTCACAAGTGGAAGGTATTGACTTCAAGGAGACATTTTCTTTGGTGGCAATAATGGAGGCAATCAAAATTTTCTTGCATTTTTTGTTCATAAGGACTTCAAGGTATATCAAATGGATGTTAAATCTACTTTCTTGAATGGCGAATTAAAAGAAGTCTACATAGAGAAGCCCGATGGATTTCAGCTATCAAAAGACCCAAATATCATATACAGACTTAAGAAGGCTTTATGTGGTGTCAAACAAGCCCCTAGGGATTAGTATTCAAGGTTGGACAAGTAATTTATCTAGAAATGATTCAAGAAAGGTACTACATATAGAAATATTTACATCAAATTAGGGGTGAAATTTTTTTAATAGTTGTTGTATATGTTGATGATATAATCTTTGGTGGCAATGATGAAATATGCAATAATTTTGCAAAAGAAATGTAGAAGGAATTTGAAATGTCTATGATATGTGAGTTATCTTTTTTTCTTGGACTTCAAATTGATTAGTCAAATGATGGTATTTTTATCTCTGAAGAAAAGTATGTCAAGGAGATGTTGAAGAATTTTGGTATGAAATATTGTAAACTAGTGGGTACTCCTATGGTAATACGTTGTAAATTGAGCAAAGATGATGAGTCACCTAAGGTTGATCAAACTCTATATAGGTTTGTAATTGTGGGCCTACTGTACCTAATAGCATCAAGGCTTGATATTATGCAAGTTTTCTTCTTGGTTGCAAGGTTTCAATTTGATCCAAGAGAAACTCATGTGAAGGTTGTCAAGGGGATTTTTAGATATTTGAAGAACACATTGGATTATGGATTATGGTATCAAAAGGGTGATGAATTTCCCTGACTGCATACATTGATGCTGATTGGGTTAGTAGTGTTGATGATAGAAGAAGTATCAATGGTGGATCTTTCATTTTGGGAGACAGATTGGCCTCATGGTTTAGTAAGAAGTAGGATTCAATGTCCTTATCAACAATAGAAATAGAGTATATAATTGCAGCATCCTTCTGCACTCAAGTGTTATGGATGAAGCAAGCATTGAAGGACATCAAGGTAATATATGATAAGCCCATTCCTATTCCATGTGGCAATATAAATTCCATAAATATTTCAAAGAATACAGTGATGCATTCTAGAACCAAGCATATATCTATCAACTATCAATTTTAAGAGAGAAGGTTGCAAATTAGGAGGTAAAATTGGAATATATAATCACAAAGGATCAAGTTGTAGACATCTTTACAAATGCACTATCTAAGGACACATTTGAATACCTCAAAAAAGGTTAGGGGTTGTTTCCCCTCCTAATTAGATGCATAGATGGCATATATTTCTAGGGGAGAAAGATATGTTTTTATCCCTAGATTGATGGGGGATACCTCTAAGGAGGAGTTGGTAGAAATAATCTAAGAAGGATGGTAAGGTTTGTGCAAAAAGGGGGAGCTTGTATGTTATTGCAAGAATAGAGGAAGACCACTAACCCTTTTCCCTTGATGTAATTACATATCAAGTTAGTGTTTCCATCAATGCTAGAGGGGGAGATTGTTGCGGGTATTATCATCAAGATGTCAATAGAGTAGTATTATGGAAGGTTGCATGTGATAGAGAATGTTGTAGGTATTGTCATTAATGTCAACTGAGTGGTAGTGTTTGGAGGGTTGAAAGTGATGAAATTGATTTGATGATCAAAATTGTTGGACATGATGAGCAATTTGTACATAGTTGTACTACATCTCTTGTTGCTCATGAATAGGTGAATATTGTTATTAAGAAGTTGTGGTTTTGTCATATTGATATAGTTTCAGTGAATGTTGTAATCATTGTCCAATGATGTAAAGCATTACATAAGATATGGAAGAAAGTATGAAAGGTTTTCATGTAGTCAATATCTCAGGAAGTTGTACTGAATATTCTCAGAAGAATGCTCCAAATTCCTCCACATTTGATGATATGGCCTTGCACTTTGCAAGATAAATATGGGTAGGTGTGTGACATGTATTTTCTTCATTTTAGTACATAACAATTACTGCAGAGGTTTCTAGAGCTATCAGAGTGAAGATTTTTTTTTGCAATCAGGAAGGATTAGAGGAATGCTCCACATTTCTCCACTGTTGAATATGTGTGCTTGAGTTTTGGAGGAGAAGTTCATATTGTCTATCTTCTCTCTCATTTTAAGTTTAAGTTGTTGAGGTGTGTTGATCTTAAAAGCTTGCGCTTCTCCCAAACAAACTTATGGGAAATTCAATAAATGTGGGACCTTCTTGTGCCTTACTGAATAACCTCCAATATTGTTAAAGAAGATGACTCTTCTTTGGGTATGGAAAAAGGGAGAAGTAAATACTGAAAGGAAAAACTAAAGGTGGTGATGTGCCAAAGGTTTCACAACATTTTAAAGAATCTTAACAACTCTATTTTTCTGATAAAGTGAACACAAAACACCACAAACCCTTCATTGTTGGAAGGAGATTGAACAAATAAGGCCGATGTAGGAACATATTAGACATTCTAATCTTCCCGTGGGAATCACCCATTAAGGTTTGAGCAGAAAAGGAAACCTAAAGTCAAACAAGATACTTTAGATTCTTACAGAGCTATTCCACTTAACAACATAATATGAAACCACCAAAAACTTTAACAATGAACTGAAAGAGTATCAAAAAACATGATTCGATTCCTGTAAGTTGAGGTTTAGAGATCATAGAAGCTTAACAATTGAAAGTTGATAATCAAGACTTATACACAAAAATAACAAGAACAAAGGGAATTTATATGTAAGACTGAGAATAAAGCATAAAATAAAGGCCACATGAGCACAATTTGTACAAATTTGTTCTTGATATTGCTAAAAAATGCTAAGGTCAAATAATTGAATAAGTGTCTTGATAATAATTAAAATAGAGTGATTAAAGATCTACAAGAAATCTACTTATATCCTATTCTACTGCTATTGATAATCTATCTATCTTAATCTGATCCTCTATCAATCATGCTTCTTCTATAGGAAAAATTCCCTTTTATTAGAAAAGGAAATCACACAGGCACCAAGAACTCTTCGTCGCCAAAGCTGGAAACCCTAACAAGTGTCGTGACCAAACAACCTCAAAATCTAATGGAAAATTGGATCTGATGTGATAATAAAAATTGAGTTGCTTCCATAATGGCAATAGGTAGTGAAAACTCGATACTCAAATCTCCACCAAGATTCATGTAGGTTTTCTTGTTAAAAGGAAGATATGGCCTTAAATGCTTGCCCCTATTCAATCTGATCTAATGCTAGCAAATAATGGTGATAAAAAAAGAGATTGAATTTAGGAGTGGCAGAGGAAAAAAAAAATGTTTCCACCTGACAATGTGTGCAAAATCATTTCCCTAACAATGAAGAAAACTTCCTGAAAAAAGACAGGCGACGTGGCGAGCGGGCGAGCATTCTTAAAAAATGGGAGGGCAGTTTGCAGGAAAACACTCGTGGGGGAGCCACGTGTCCAACTTTGGGCCTAAAGAGAAATAAAATCTTGAAAGGGTAGTGTATCCACTACATGGCATCATTACACCACTTTTTCGCTAAAATCCTCTTGTGGCTTTCAAAAACATGCGTCGACGTGACAAGTGTCTTGAAAAAATGTAAGCCAAAAGAGATAAGGGCCTCAAGACTGAAAGAGATATGAGGGCCTTAGGGTTGAAAGATCAAATAAAGAGAAATAAACACTTAGAGAAAAAATTTCTTTACAAGGTGTATCACAAGTCTTGTTTTCAATTCTTTATCTTAAGTTTGTGTTTTTTGGGTGTGCAAGCGATGTTAGGGTCAATGTCTATTTTCTTGCACCAACATAAAGTAGCATGAAGATGTGAAAGGAGTGTATGAGAATTTTTTTGAATCTCATATAATATTTATAAAGTGATATGTGTGGTGTTGTTTGGTCTCTTTGGTACCGTGTTTTGGTATGGAGTTAATACATGGAAGGTTAAGTGTTTTTTGGGCCAACTAGGAATGTTGAAGTGTTTGTGCCAAATATTTGAAGTGTGCACCAATGTAGAGATGTGTGCTAAGGTAAAATTGGTCCTGATTATCTCCTAGTTTTGACTGCATTTGATTCCCTATTATCGCAAATATTTTGGGAGTTGATAGTTATGGCCATTGTATGTTTCATGTTTACACATTTCATTTTGGCTGACAAGGAGAAGATTTTTGAAGCTTGCAAAGGGTATAAATGAAAGATCAAGTTTGTTGCAATAGGAGAGTGTGTGTGTTGAATGTGTGAATATTTATGTGAAAGTATATGTGTGAGTGAGGAAGTTTGCTAAAGGCAGTAAGCCGAAGGTAGAAAAGGTTGTTGAACAAAGGTGTTGAAGATATATATCAGTATGAAGAGTGTTGCGGTGACAATTAATCAATAGATTTTATCAAGTATTTTGTACTAAGGTTGTAGCCTCCTTCTATAAATATTGTAATTTGTAGGGAGTGATAGGATTCCTTTGGTTGAATCCATAAAACTTTGTTTCTTCCTTTGGGTTGTAGCCCATAAAAACTATTGTAAATCTTGTTTAGTTTGTGAGGCTAGATTTGCTCAGTAACTCCAAGCAACTTTCTCATTGTGGTTTTTCCCTTGTAGATTTTTCCACGTAAATCTAGTGTTATGGTTGTGTTCTTGTGCCTTTTAATTGCATTTGATGCTTTATCTATTTTAGATAGTAAGAAGTTTTAATTGATAAAGTTAAATTGGATAAATTTGTGGGATATACTAATTCACCCCACTATCAATATATCATTGTGTTCTAAAACATACAAGCATACCTAAGGCTCACATTCCAACTTAATTTATAACTAAATTAACTAAATTGTATTCCCATAATTTCAATTCTATACATGTTTCTAGCTCAATGATGCCAACTTAAATTTGTATTCATTCATATACAAATATTCCTCATACATAACATTTTCCATTTAAATATCCTTGTAGTCACCTCACCATGTAAAAGGTTTTTCCATCTCATGTGCTATTTTCATAGCCTCCTTCCAGTAATTCATTATTTTTATTGGCCTTCTACACACTACTGATCATATATCAATTAATGTAGATTGTGGTTGGTCCATAAGAGAAACTCACTACAATTGCCACTACCTCATATCCTCTCATTTATATGTGTCATTTTAATATATCAATTTATCTTGAAATTATTGTTACACTCTTATCTCTGGGTTTTGAGGCACCCCAATTTGAAAAATATAATGGAAAAGGTGACATGTAATCTCATGTTGTTTTATCTCATTGCTTTATGTAGTGATTTTATTTTTTAAGATAAGATTCTAACAAATCTATTTTCTTGTTCCCTCAATGATATGGCTTTGGATTGGTTTTTCTCTCTTCTTGACCATTTTATTTCTTCTTTTGATAAATTGTTCAACCAATTTCTCCACTATTTTTAGGCTAAAATTAGCCTCTGAGTCCCCTTTGCTTACCTATTTTAATGTAGACAAGGAACCAATAAAAATTTGACTAATTTTATATTTTATTTTTATTCCCTCTTCTTAAAAATTTCTTATCCACTCTCTAATTAAAAAATATATATAGTATTTGTAACAATGGAAATAGGGTGTTCCACCTTTTAGGAGATGAAGCACAACAATGTGGTTCCTATTTCACTATTATTACATTCAAGGAAATACTAGAGATCTCAATCCAATGATAGTATGAGGGAGAGATTTGCTAAAGGGTGTCCTAGGGTATGTTTAATGACTAAATAGGGGTTCACCACCAAGATAGGGCTTGGAAAGACAAGTAACATGCAAGACAAAATTATGAAACTTAATGATATGAAAGACTACAATAAATGACCTAAAAATGAATGCAAAATAGAATAGAAAGTTGAGAGATCAGAAGTGTGCACCTAGAAACCTGTAAAGGCTTGATTGAAGACTTGAAATGCTAGAAATGATAAATTTATTGCACACTTGGACTCATACACCAGATTGGGTGATTTAGTCCCAGATTAGGGTTTCTAGGAAGGAACATAAATCTGATAGAGACAAGTCTGGAACACCTAAAAATTAGAAAATCTACTATATTGGGATTCATATGCTAGAAGTGGTATATCAGTCTTGTTGTGCTTTTTCGAAGGATCGAGATTTGAATTTTCTCTTCAACCTCTGCTCTGTCTTCTCAACCTGATTTTTGAGTCCAAATTGCCAAATTCTGCTTTGTAGTTGTCTTTTAATGATCTCCTAAACAAGGTGGCAACTTGGAAAACTTTTCAACTTAGTCTTCAAAGGATCTTTAAGCTCCAAGGCACCTAGATCTGCAATCACACATGTAGAGAGAGAAAAAATTGTTGATTGTTAGGAAATAGGGGTTTGCCTTGGTCAAACCCCATTTACGTAATTAAACCTTGTGATGAAACAATGAAATATGAACATGAAACATGAAATAAGAAACATGAACAATGATACTTTGGATGATGTCTTGAGATGTAAATCATCAATCTAGCATGAAGTGGAAATATAGAACGTAGATCTTGATCTTGAACTTTGATATGAAATAATTCTTGTAAATGGATCTTCAATGCTACATCGCAACACTAGCTCAACAACATGATTGATGCATTATGATCTTGACATGATGATGGATCTTGAACTACTGCAACAAATGATGAAGAATTCTTCCTTGGAATGCCTTAGAAATGCTCTTGTAAACTCTCTTGACACTCTTGTGAAGTCTTGGATTTCTTAACTCTTCATTGCTTAAGATGATATCATGAATTCTTAGTGAAATAATGATTTGAGACCTTGTTTATATAGGAAATCCATCCAAATTACCATTTATTAGATCCCAGAAGCCAACATACATGAAATTTGAATTCAAAACCCTAAAAAGGGGCCAAATGGGACTCATAGGCCACTTGTGGTGTATAGGTCCCATTTGGAAGAGACTCATACACCCAAGGTGGTGTATGGGTCCCACCAAGTTTTTCAGGTGGAGGAAATATTAAGAGTTGGATAATTAAGTTTATTTATTGATCTTATCGAGATTTCGGTTGAAATAAGCCGTAGGATGCATCATATAGGGTCTTAGGGGCCTATTAATGATGATATGAAGATCATAAATGCAAGAGGGTTCAAAACTTAATGTGAAGGTGTAAATAAATACACTTTACAACATTAAATTAAGGAAAAATTAGGTTTGTTTAGCTTAAAAGGGCCCTAAATCTAATGTGGATGTGTAAAACACATTACAACACTAGATGAAGGTGAAATTAGGTCCATTTTAATGTCAATCATTCCCAAATTAAGTGCGAAAATGTAGAGGGATACTTTTTCCATTGTTATATCTAGATCCCCCACTTTAGTGAGAGGAGGAACTTGCTTCAATCTCACACTAAAGTAGACATTCAAGAGGGGTCCAAGTGTACCAATGTGGATGGTCTAGGAAAACAAAGGTCAAGGAGGTGGTCAAGCCTCCAAGGATCAAATATCCTATGTCAAACCAACATAAGCACAAAGGGACACACACATATGGTGTATGATATGCAACAACAAGATAAGATACACAAACATGCAATGTCAATAACTAAAAGAAAATGAAAAACAAGTAGAAATAAAAAGAGGTGGATCAAGCCTCAATCGTTTATCCAATGTAATGTATATTAGATCTAAGTTGTTTGTCTAGAAATGCATTCTCACTCCGAGGGAACGAAACTCTAGTCTTTCTGCTAGGTGAGTATCCAAAAGGGTGAGACACATACGCACGTGGATGGTATGCACTCACATAAACAAGCAAGTGGCTATGGTAAATTCATGCCTAAGTTCGGCTTCCTATTCAACCTGGCCAAAGCTATACCTCCTGATAAATTTGATAAGGAACCACACAAAAATAAACTTTGGGATTCATGAGGCAAGTAAAGCTTCATATACTTGGAACTCATGAACAAACAAGATGGCTCCACATGCAAGCAAAGTGTGTTGTGCAAGGTGGCCCTATAACAGTTATTGTAAATGCAAAGTAGTGTAAGGTACATTCAAAGAGATTTTACTTAGTTCATGTAAGGTCTCTTCTTAGGAACATTGTGCCTAATATCTCCAAGAGAGGACAAATCAAAGAAATTTCATGCTCTCAGAGGATATCAAGCCCAATGATACCACCAAGAAAAGGACACATTGCAAGAATAAAGAAAATCACATAGTGAAACATGAGTGTCGATGTATGCCTCCACTTTAAAGTGGTTGCTAACACCATTTCTATGAGAAATTTCTTTAAAGTAGAAGAAGATAACCTAGTATGACACATGTGAGCCAACTTAAGGCATGTTGTCCACATCTCAAGCTTGCTCCTATATATACATGGAAGGTGGTCAACTAACCTAAAAGATACAACAAAAAGTGTCATACAAGGACAAGGCTAACCTAACCCCTTGCCCCCACTTAGTGTGAGACAAGGATGAGCCGAGATGATTGATGAAAAACATGTTTTGGATTTTGTGGTTGTCATTGATGATTTTGAAGGCTGTATATGTCGAGGATATTGAAAAAATTATAACAAATATGTTGCAGGTAGTTTATGAAGCTATGAAGATCAGAGTGGTGGAAAGTTCTATAAGCTAGTATTCAAAAGTTGCACATTAAAGTGTTTGTTGCTAAGCCTATCTAGTATGTTCTCCAGAAGTTTCATAGGTGCACATCAAGATTGGAGCGAGTTACGAGTTTTTGAGTTCCTACAGTTATTCTATTATTGTAGCAAGTGTTTTTGGAAGAAGAGAATGCAATTATGGTAAATTAAGTTGTTGCATATGCTCTTGTGATGTTCAGTGATGGTTCTAGATTGTAATCTATCATTGTTTTACATTTGTGTTGATTGGTGTGATCCTGATCAAAGAGTTGTCTTTGTGTGTTTGATTTTTCATGTTCTTGGCCGGCATGGTGGTTGTAGCATGTTGCGGATCCTTGTGAATTAATTTTTGAATGCTTGGTGCATTCGAGGATGTTGATTTAGGTCTTCATTATGTTGTGACTGACTTAGGTTGGTACGCATTGAGATTTATTCATGAATTGGGCCGATAGTTTGTAATTCATTTATTCTTTATCTTTGGCCGATAGAGTTGATGTAGTTTCATGAAGTAGATATATAAGAGCAATTTTTTTCTTCATTTGTGGTGTGCAAGTATGAAGTGTGAATGCAAAATGTGTGAATAAAGATCAGATCATTCGATTTCAAATAAGACATTGAAGGAGTTTGAGCGAAGTGTGAAGAAGTGTTTATGTGCCTAACCAAAACTATCATCAGGCTTTTGAAGAATCAAAATTCTTAGTTCAACCTCATCAGATGGATTTAATCTAATTATTTTATTTAAGGTAGTGAGCCTTCCCTTTTGAGTGGTGAGCTTTAGGTAGTGTGCTTGAATACATGTGTATTCCTTATTCATTTCTTTTATACTTTTAATAGGGTATAAATTGCGGATTAACCTCCACCGTGGTTTTTACCCTAACAGGCTTTCCACACAAAAATCTTGGTGTTGTGTGTTTTTGATGTGTTGTTGATTCATGCTTTCATTTTTAATTATCATATCTAAGATTAAAGGTTGATAAAGGTTAAATAAGTTTAAATTTTGTAACAACTGATTCACCCCCCTCTCAGTTGTCTATCCTTTTTTTACCAACAATTGGTATCAGAGTAGGCTACTATGAAGAAGTTTAATAGCTTGAGGTGATCTGAGATGGGATCATACAAGAAAGATATTCCTAGATTTGATGGTACAAATTACTCTCTGTGGAAGGTCAGAATGGAGTGTCATTTGAAGTGCATTGGTGAACCCTTCTAGAAGATTACAAAGAAAAAATATAATATTCCCTAGAATGGTCCCTCTACTCCTGATGAGATCAAAGAAGCTAAAAAAAATACTAGGGCTATAGAATCATTACTAAGTTCTTTGATAGATTTAGAGATGACAAATGTGATAGGTCTAAAAACAACACATGAGATATGGAAGAAGCTAGAGACATTGTATGAAGGAGATGCACAAGTGAAAGTTTCCAAGATACAAAGTCTGAAAGGGAAATGGGAAAACATGAAGATGAGTGAAGATGAAAACATTATTTCTTTCATGTAGAAGGTAAATGAACTAGTGATGGGTATTATATGTGCTAGTGGAATTATGGAAGAAGATGAGATTGTGGCTAAATTGCTCAGATTAGTGCCTACTGCTTGCAAAATTAAATCTCATTCCATTGAGGAACTCAAGACGGTAAAAAATGTGACAAGAGACATGCTAATTGGTAAACTAGTTTCCTTTGAGTTGAGTGAATTTGGTAAATCTACTCCTAAAACCAAATCTACATTTAAAGCTACTATATCTGGGAAAAGAAAACATAGATATGATCCAGGAGAAAGTTCCAGAAAGACATTCAAATATTAAGATGAGATTAAATAGATTGAAGATGAAGAAAGAGAGCTAGAAGAGTTGGAAGCATTGATTGTGAAAAGAGAAGCCAAAGGACAAGGTAAGTATAAACGAAAGCTTCCTATTAAAGGTTTCTCTTGCAGTAAGATAGGTCATTTTACATCAAGGTGTCTTGAAAGAGTTTCTAAGTACAAATCTGACAAGTCTAAATTTTTTAAAAAAATTTATTATGCTGAAGAAGGTGTTACTGATGATGAATCTAATAAATAAACTAGAAATGAAGATGGATGGTTATTCATTTCTATCAAGTAAAATGGTACAGTGTCCACTGAATCTTCTAGTGACAAGAATATTGAGAAAGCTCTTGCAGCCGTAATTGATGAAAAGGATGAGTGGGTGATTGACAGTGGATGCTCACATCATATGACTGGTGACAAAAGAAATTTCATAAGCTTGAAGAAATATGATGGTGGTGTTGTAATATTTGGAGATAACAATGCTGGTGTGATTTGTGGTAGAGGCACTATTTCTCTTGGTGGTAAATATAATACTCATGATGTCCTATATGTTGAAGGATTGAAGCATAATTTGTTGAGTGTTGTACAAATGGTAGACAAGGTATAAAATCTTTAGTTCAAAGATGGTAAGTGTAGGATATTGGGAAGTTCTGTAAATGTAATTTCTTCAGGTACAAAGACAAGAGGTAATATTTTTCATTTAAGTGTTGCTAGTGAAAGCTGTTTAATTTCTCAAGTTGATGTAATTTGGTTATGGCATAGGAGGCTGTGCCATGTGAATTTTGATAACATTATCAAAGTAAGCTCCACTCAAGCAATCAAAGATCTACCTAAGTTAGTGAAGCCTTCTAACACTATATGCAAGGAATGTCAGATGGGAAAGCATACAAGAATTTCTTTTCAGAGAAAACACCATCATTCAAATGGAGTACTGGAGCTGGTACATACTGATCTATGTGGTCCATCCAAGATCAGAAGTCTACAAGGAGAAAGGTACTTTATGTTGCTTATTGATGATTCCTTTAAGATGATATGGGTTGCTTTCTTGAGAGAAAAACATGAAGCACTAGAAAATTTCAAATGTTTCAAAGCTATGGCAGAAAATAAGACAAGTTTGAAGATTAAATGATTAAGGTCAAATAGAGGTGGTGAATTCACTTCCTAGGAGTTCAATTCATTTTGTGAAGAGCATGGAATAAAAAGATAGTTATTTGCTCCCCGGACCCCTCAATAGAACGGAGTTGTTGAGAGAAAGAACAAAAAAATTCTAGATGTTGCCATAACCATGATGTTGGAAGGTAATGTTCCTCATATCTACTGGAGAGAAGTTGTAAGCACTACTGTATACACTATCAATCGAGTAAATGTCAATGGCAATTATGTTAAGACTTCTTTTGAGTTGTGGTTTGGCTATAAGCCTACTATTAAATATTTCAAAATCTTTAGAAGTAGATGTTATATCAAGAGAGATGAAGACATTGGCAAGTTTGATGCTAAAATTGATGAAGGAATCTTTCTGGGTTACTCTACTAAGAGCAAGGCCTATTGGTGCTACAATAGAAGATTGAAGAAAATGGTTGAAAGTGAAAATGTCAGAGTTGATGAGGATACTGATAGGTCATCCAGATACTATGGATATGATTTAGATGACCAACATGATAGTACTGATAATGGAAAGACTACTCAGACACATAATCAAGTTCAAATTGTTTTGGTGAGTCAAGAGAATCATGAAGAAGAATCTAGTGGAAGTGTAGAAGAGAGAACATAAGAACCAAAAGTTAGAGAGAATCCCAAAGTCCCAAGGTATGTAAAGCTAAATCACTATGAAAATTACATTATAGGAGATAAGAACAAAGGTGTGCACACTAGAAGAAGAATTGCATAAGAGTATTGTCTGATTTCCAAAACTAAGCCTAGAAATATCAATGAAACATGTAATGATGAATATTGGATGGAAGCAATGAAGGAAGAACTAATGCAGATAGAGAAAAATGATACATGGATTCTTGTTCCTAGACCTCACGATAAAAATGTGATTGGAACCAAATGGGTCTTTTGGAATAAGTTGAATGAACAAGGTGAAGTGGTAAAAAATAACACAAGACTGGTATGTAAAGGGTATTCACAGATGGAAGGTATTGATTTTGAAGAAACCTTTGCCCCTGTTGCTAGAATTGAAGTTGTAAGATTATTTCTTGCTTATGTTGCCTTTAAGAACTACAAAGTCTATCAAATGGATGTGAAGTTAGCATTTTTGAATGGTGAACTAGAAGAAGAAGTTTATGTTGAGCAACCAGATGGATTTCAACTAATTGATAAAGAAGATATGGTTTACCAATTGAAGAAAGCCCTGTATGGACTCAAACAAGCCCTGAGAGCCTGGTATGCTATATTGAATAAATACTTGTTGAAGCTTGGATTCAATAAAGGTACTGCTGACAACAATTTTTATTTCAATGTGGATCAAGATAAAGAGTTGATTATTGAAGTCTTTGTTGATGACATTATTTTTGAAGGTGATGATGACTTATGTATGAAGTTTGTTGATGAAATGAAAAGTGAGTTTGAGATGTCAATGATTGGAGAGATGAAATTAATTTTAGGATTGCAAATTACTCAATTATATGATGGAATCTTTATATCTCAGTCCAAATATGTAAGAGAGTTACTGAAAAAGTTTGGCATGGAAGACTGAAAAACTATAGGTACACCCATGGTAACCGGATGCAAGTTAACACAAAATGATGATTCTCCTAAGGCTAATCAAACAAGGTATAGGTCAATGATTGGTGGATTAATCTATTTGACTTAGACCAGACCAGACATTATGAATGTTGTATGTATGGTTGCTAGATATCAAGTTGATCCAAAGGAATCACATGTAACTGCAATAAAGAGAATTTTTAGATACTTGAAAGGGACAATTGACTTTTGTCTTTGGTATCCCAAAGATGACGATCTTACTCTAAATGCCTTTACATATGTAGATTAGGCAGGAGATGTGGATGACGGGAAAATTACTAGTGGTGGTGCATTCTTCTTGGGGAAGAAATTGGTGTCTTCGCTAAGTAAAAAGTAGAATTCCATTTCCTTAACTAGTACTGAGGAAGAAAATATTGTTGCTGCAAACAATTTCACTCAACTAATATGGATTAAATAGATGCTGAGAGATATCAGAATTAAGTATAATGATCCTCTTGCTATATTTTGTGATAACTCAAGTGCCATTAACATTTCCAAGAATCCAGTGTTACGTTAAAAAAAAAAACATATATCTATCAAGTTTTCGTTTTTGAGAGACAAAGTGAGTGATAAAGAGGTCAAACTGGAATATGTGCCCACTAAGGAACAAATTGTAGATATCTTCACTAAACCATTGCCTAAAGATACTTTTGAGTATCTTAGAGGCAAGTTAGGGGTGATTTTCCCTCCTAATCTAAACTAAGATGCAAGTCTTTGAATCAATCCATGCACTCATAGTCATATCTTGATTCAGATTGATGGTGTGGTGGCTGCTACTCAGGGGGAGTAGTCAGATGATTCAAATACATGGTTCAAAGCTTGTGTACCTTTGCCATTGATGTCAAAGGGGGAGAAGAG
Organism: Sequoiadendron giganteum; assembly: GCA_007115665.2. NCBI lineage: Eukaryota > Viridiplantae > Streptophyta > Pinopsida > Cupressales > Cupressaceae > Sequoiadendron > Sequoiadendron giganteum. Next base: position 806,325,927 of record CM021101.1, on the reverse strand, counting down.
TAATGTGAAAAACCTTTGTAGAAGAAAGAGGGAGAAGAGCAATTAGAACTAAGGGAGAAGATGGAAGAGTAAAATAGTTTGAGAAGAGTTGTGTTGATGGTATTTTTTTCACATCATGTGTTGCCATCAATGCCAAAGGGGGAGATTGTTGGATGTTCTGGTTGTGTTGCTGATATGTGGTTGTCATTGATGTCAAAACTATTAGGATTGATGATTTTTAAGGTTGTATATGTCGAGGATATTAAGAAAAATTATAATAAATATGTTGCAGGCAGTTTGTAAAGCTATGACGATCAGAGTGGAGGAAAGTTCTATAAGCTCGCATTTAGAATTCGTGCATTAAAGGGTTTGTTACTGAGCCTATCTAGTATGTTCTTTAGAAGTTTTAGAGGTGTGTATCAAGAATGGAGTGAGTTATGAGTTTCTGAGTTCCTACTGTTGGCATATGGTTGGGGAGATTGGCTCATAAGTGTTGTCATTGATGGCAACCCAAGTCATACAACTTAAGTATAATTTTGGTTCCTACCGGCAGAATAGAGGAAAGAATAGGGCATCCGATTAAAGGCATAAAAGTTGATCTAAACACCTTATCGGACATATATTTTGGGTTGTGAATGTCCGAGGAAGGTTTGTTGATGTTTGTAGTATCTTGGTTTTGATGTGCACTCACTGGTATAAGTGTGAATAATTAAATAAGTAAAACAACTAAAAACACTTCTTAATGAAACATTATATCAAGATTTAACAACAATTAACTAATTTAAAGCACAAAAAACTTGAAATCATCTCATTGTTTCCTATCTCCAAAGATTTATTAAATCACAGAGGGCTCTCAGATTTGGTAAGCATTGTGACTATTAAAATGACAATCTAGAGAATGGAATGATGCTAAGTGCAATGATCTACTTCTATATGGTGATTTCTAAATTATTTTGATGCTAGTGTAAACTATGCTGACATGAAAACTAATGGATGGAGGCTATAGTAATCTATGATGCAACCATGATATTGATTCTACATATGCTATGATTGCTATTTCTAAATGATTTTATGATAAATTGCTTGAATGCTAAGATGCTTGATTGCTTTTCCCTGCAGAGTAAGTTTGCACAAAGATGAGAGATCCATTTCCTATGGAGAAAGGTTGTATTTATAGATTCACGAAAGTAATTTTGTGAAGAGGCAACACAACAAGGGCTTGGATTCAATTTGGAGAATTGAATGGTAAGAGATTGAGAAGCTTGAGTTAATCATGGGAATGGTTTGTCCCCATGAAAACATCATGCCAGATGATATGAAGAATCAAAGGAAGGAGATTGAGAGATTGATTCCAATTTGTCTCCAAATATTTCCTGTGAAATTGTAGTTGAATTAATTTAGACATAAAATAGACATATAATATCTAATTCGATAGGTGAGTGAATAGAGGAAATTTTCCTTTATTCCTTTATTTGAATATTTTGGTTTATTCAAATTAGTATAAGGGGATAGATAATTTAATAAAAAAAACTTTAGAATTTGTTTATTAAATAAATATAGAAGGGATATGATAATTAAACAACAAAGTATTTAACCTTGTTTAATTAATTAAGATCGAATGATGTGATAATTAAATAACACAAACTATTGAAGTTGTATATTTAATTAAAATTGAAGAATAGAAGAATTAGAATGTGAATTATTTAAATAAATATTTATATTTATTTAATAGTAGATGAATTTAATTATGATAATTAAGTAAAACAAAGTGAAATTCATTTATTTAATTAAGACGAAAATAATAGAATAAAGATTGAAGAATTTAAGATGAACTATATAAATAAATATTTCTATTTACTTAATAGTAGATGAAATAAAGGTTAATTAATCAAATATAATTATATTTAATTAATTATATTCGCCAAACCATTTTTATGTGTATACAATTGGTACATGATCTAGGAGACACGATGCACTAAATTGTTGATTATCTTTGCTAGAAGGTCGACTCGGCAAGGATAGAAATTGCGGATGTATAAGATGTAATTAATTATAAGTCTTCATGTTTGATTAAGTGTTATTTGGGTCCTCTCTTTATCTTAAATGACTTTGGAGGATGCACATAAAGATTTAGTAGTGGATCTGGCCAACAAGTTAAAAGTAACTTAATATTTTATAAAGCTGACTGATGGATGAATGAATCCTTGATTGAGGATATATATAAGAGATTGGTTTTATCGTTTAGCAAGTACGGAGGCAAGTGTGTGTGTGTAGAAGTGTGAATTGCGAGATCCAACAATGCAGTAGTGAGAATTTGATCATAAGTGATGCGAAGAACACAAAAGAACAAAATAGGGCAGAGCGAAGTGGAGAGTCAGAAACCAGATCCAGAATCAGATCTATGAGCTTCACCAAAATTGTCACTTGGCATAAGTTGATGCTACTATCTCAATTCACCCTTTAGATGGTTTTAATCTGAATTTTGTATGGCAGTAAGCCTTTCTCTTGAGTAGCGAGCTTTAGGAAATGTGCCTGAATGCAAGTGCTTTCCCTTTTGTAAACAATTATATTTGAGTACTCAAATTATGGATTAACCTCCATTGTGGTTTTCCCCCTAACAGGGTTTCCACAAAAAAATCGGTGTGTCATGGTGTTATGAATGTTTACTTTGAATGCATACATCTTTTCATTAATACAATGGTGAAATGGTCTCAAGTTTTAGATTGATGGAGTTTAAAAATTGTTGAACATTGATTCACCCCCACCCTCTCAGTGTTCCCTTGAGTCCAACAATTGTTAGCAGAGCTAGTTCCTCTGAAGAAGTTTTGCAGCCTGAGGTGGATCTTGGAATGTGATGGACTCTGGTAGTCTTCAATAATAGCTTTTGGTGGCACTTGATGAACTTGATTAGTCTAAAGAAGAAGTTCAAGAATTGAAAGAAAATCTAAGAGATAATGAGAAATTCATCCAGTCATTGAAGGATTAGATAGTTAAGTCCAGGGTGAAGAGGATATATCTTTGTGATCAGATACAACAGAAGGAGAACAAAGACATGAATGATGCTCACTTAAATCAAACCTTGATGGAGATAACCTAAGAATGTGAAAAGCTTGCTAGAGATAATACAAACCTAAAGCATGAGATGGAATCTATGGTGATGAAGATGACTAAGGAGATAGAAGAAAGGAAGAAAAATGTGAAAAATATTGCTTAGAACCTCAAAGAGAAATCTGATGAATGAAGAAAAATAAATGGAGAATTCATTCAGTTGGAAAGTGAATTACAAAAAACCAGAAACAATGAAGAATAACTTGGTAAGCAGATTACTACTCTTAGGAATGATCTTTTCATTGTAAATGAATACAAAGAAAAGTTTAATATTAGTTGAGTAAAGCTTGATGAGCCGACTCAAGGAAAAAAGAGTGGAAATGATAAGAGAGGTCTTGGATATGAAAAGGGAGAAAGTTCTAGATCAGGACAAAAGAATTTCAGATAGAACAAAAATGGAAGATATCTAGTAAGACAACCTAACACACAAAAGTTTAATGGGTATTGTTTTTCCTATAATAAGTTTGGTCATATGGTTGCTCATTGTAGAAGTTATTTGAGGTCAAAAGTTTCATCATTTTCTGGTCAGTGTTTCAATTGCAAAAAGCCTGGTCATAAATTAATTGAATGCAAAAATATGTCAAGTCACTTTATTGATAGAAGAAATGTTGAATGTTATACATGTGGGAAGTTTGAGAATATTGCTAATCAATGCAGATTAAGAAGAAACCAATGGAATAAGCAAGAAAACATTACGTGCTATAACTACAACAAGTATGGTCATATTGCAAGATTTTGTAGAAACAAGAACACAAACATAAGAGGTCTGGTATACGAAGACAAAAATATAGAGAAAAATGATAAAGGGGAAGACAAGGTAACTGTGGATGAAATCAAATATCAAATGAAGAGGACATGAGTAAGGAAAAATGATTCTAATGCTGGAAATGGTTTCACACCGAAACCTGCTTCCGGTAATTCTTTCAATAATTGATTTCAGTCCACTGGCCTAGGGGGAGTTTTACAAGAAAATCTCTCCTCCCCTATCTATGGATGGTACCAGAACATAGAGAATAGTCAAGAAGGTACACTCATAGTGTACAAAAGTTTTGGATGAATTTAGTAAAAAAGAACTCAACAAATTCATAGGTTTGCAGAAGATTTTTGATCATTATTTGGGAAAACAGAGTCTCTGGAAAACTTAGGGAAAATGCATTTATTGGATATGTGTGAGCTATAAAAGTCAAGTCAGAACTGCCATTTGTCACTTTGCATTGTGGAAAAGGACATGGAGAGCACTCGACTGGCGGATTTCAAGGCAGTAATTTTTTTTTGTAAGAATGTGCTTGTAAAGTGTGGATCAGTCAATATTTCCCCTCTGGTAAGATTAATGGAAGTTGGTTCCTCTTCTGGTAGCACTAATAGAGGATAGAAAAGAGGATAGGAAATTATTGAATACAACCCTCCAGAAAGCAAAGTTCCCAGGATTGAGGGAATCTGAAAAGAAAGAAATTGTGGACATTCCGGATGAATAATCTGATGAAGAACTTGAGAATCCACTGGAAAATGAATTTGCTCAAGAAAAAGGTAGAGGAAGAAGAAGCTCTATCAAAAGAAAAGCTACAACAACTTATCCAAAAAATTGCAAGGTTATGGTCAGTCATACCATCATATGATCATGAATTGATTCTGTAAGTTCTAAATTCTCATGTTGAGCACTATAAGATCAGATTGGAAAGTCTAAAGGATGCTCTACTTGGAGAGATGGTTGAGTGTAGCAAAGAATCAATGGGCTCTAAGGTCAAAAGCAAAGAAGCAGGTGAAGTTGTCTCTCACCTGAAGGAACAATTCAGACTATCCCTTTCCAAGCTGAAGAAGAAAATGAATGAGTTGAGGCTATGCATTAACTCAACCAAAAGCATCTACAACTATTGCATCTATTGGCCCCATAGAGTCAACAATTACAAGGAGAAGATGGATTAGATTCAAGCAGAATTGAATGGCATTGGCAAAAGCTTTGACATATCTCAGGATCTGGTTGTAATTATTAGGAAAATAATCTGGGAGTTATAGTCAGAATAAACAAAAATTCAAATTTCCAAGAATGTTCTTGTAGATACTTTTTGGAAGGTACAGGACTTAATTGAATGCGGGATAGAGAAGATGATGGAAATTCTGAAGAATGGTGAGAAACTGGAAGAAGCAATTATAATTCCTGAATCTCTCATTGAAAATTATTAACAAGACTTACAAGAAAAATAGTTTGATCATTATTATTGGGATTACAATTGATGGTTGGAAGAAGTTTCTTCTGAAAGTGAAGAAAAACAATAAGATAATCTTCTAAAGATAGTAGTTAATTGTCTTCAAGTTTTTGCAATTTTGAATAAAAGGAGGAGAACTACAAGCATGTATGTGTTAAATTTTTGAAGCCTTAAGAATTTTGAACACATGTTTTGTCACTTTTTGTCTTTTTTTGGCATATGGCATCCATGCTTTGTCATTGATGTCAAAGGGGGAGAGAATGTAGTGAAAAATTCCTTATAAATCTTAGGGGGAGAAAGTGCAACAAATAGGTTAGTAGTGTACCTATAATGATTTCGACACTTAGTCATTTTTTACTGAGTGTTTCCATCAATGCCAAAGGTGGATATTGTTGGCATATGGCTGGGGAGATTGGCTCATAAGTGTTGTCATTGATGGCAACCCAAGTCATGCAACTTAAGTATAATTTTGGTTCCTACCGACATAACAGAGCAAAGAACATTGCATCCAATTAAAGGCATACAAGTTGATCTAAACACCTTATCGGATAGATGTTTTGGGTTGTGAATCTTTGAGGAAGGTCTGTTGATATTTGTAGTATCTTGGTTTTGATGTGCACTCACTAGTACGTGATCTAGGAGATACGGTGCACTAAATTTTTGATTATCTATGCTAGAAGGCCGACTCGACAAGGATAGAAATCGTGGATGTATAAGATGTAATTAATTATAAGTCTTTATGTTTGATTAAGTTTTGTTTGGGTCCTCTCTTTGTCTTAACCAAGTTTGGAGGATGCACATAAAGATTTAGTAGTGGATCTGGCTGACAAGTTAAAAGTAACTTAATATTTTATAAAGATGACTGATGGATGAATGAATCCTTGATTGTGGATATATATAAGAGATTGGTTTTATATTATAGCAAGTAAGGAGGCAAGTGTGTGTGTGTAGAAGTGTGAATTTTGAGATCCAACAATGCATTAGTGTGAATTTTGAGATCCAACAATGCAGTAGTGTGAATTTTATCATAAGTGATGTGAAGAACGCAAAAGAATAGAATAGGGCAGAGCAAAGTGCAGAGTTAGAAAGCAGATCCAGAATCAGATCTATGACCTTCACCAGAACTGTCACCTAGCATAAGTTAATGCTACTATCTCAGTTTACCCTTCAGATGGTTTTAATCTGAATTTTGTATGGCAATAAGCATTTCTATTGAGCAGTGAGCTCTAGGTAGTATGCTTGAATGCAAGTGCATTCCCTTTTGTAAACAATTATATTTGAGTACTCAAATTGTGGATTAACCTCCACTGTGGTTTTTCCCGTAACAGGGTTTCCATGCAGAAATATGTGTGTCATGGTGTTATGAATGTTTACTTTGAATGCATACATATTTTCTTGAATACAATGGTGAAATGGTTTCAAGATTTAGATTGATGGAGTTTAAAAAATTTTGAACATTGATTCACCCCCCCCCTCTCAGTGTTCCGTTGAGTCCAACAATTGGTATTAGAGCTAGTTCCTCTGAAGAAATTTTGCTGCTTGAGGTGGATGTTGGAATGTGATGGACTCTTGTAGTCTTCAACAACAGCTTCTGGTGGCACTTGATGACCTTGATTAGTCTAAAGAAGAAGTTCAAGAATTGAAAGCAAATCTTAGAGATGCTAAGAAATTTATCCAGTCATTGAAGGATCAGATAGTTAAATCCAGGGTGAAGAGGAAAGATCTTTGTGATCAGATACACCAAAAGGAGAATGAAGGCATGGATTATTCTCACCTAAATCAAACCGTGAAGGAGATAACCAAAGAATGTGAAAAGCTTGCTAGAGATAATAAAAACCTAAAGGATGAGATGAAATCTATGGTGATGAAGATGACTAAGGAGATAGAAAAAAGGAAGAAAAATGAGGAAAATATAGCTCAAAACCTTAAAGAGAAATATGATGAATGAAGAAAAATAAATGGAGAATTCATTCAGTTGGAAAGTGAATTACAAAAAACCAGAAACAATGAAGAAGAACTTGGTAAGCATATTACTACTCTTAGTTATAATCTTTTCATTGCAAATGAATACAACGAAAAGTTTAAGATTAGTTTAGTAAAGCTTGATGAGCTGACTCAAGGATAAAAGAGTGGAAATGATAAGAGAGGTCTTGGATATGAAAAGGGAGAAATTTCCAAATCAAGACAAAAGAGTTTCAGATAGAACAAAAATGGAAGATATCCGGTAAGACAACCTAACGCACAAAAGTTTAATGGGTATTTATTTTCCTATAATAAGTTTGGTCATATGGTTGCTCAGTGTAGAAGTAATTCGAGGTCAAAAGTTTCATCATTTTCTGGTCAGTGTTTCAATTGTAAAAAGCTTGGTCATAAATCAATTAAATGCAAAAATATGTCCAGTCACTTTATTAATAGAAGAAATGTTTTATGTTATACATGTGGGAAGTTTGGGCATATTTCTAAACAATGGAGATTAAGAAGAAACCAAAGGAATAGACAAGAAAACATTGTGTGCTATAACTGCAACAAGTATGGTCATATTGCAAGATTTTGTAGAAACAAGAACATAAACAGAAGAGGTCCAATATACAGAGACATAAATATAGAGAAAAATGATAAAGGGAAAGAAAAGGTAATTGCGGATGAAATCAGAGATCAAATGAAGATGAAATGGGTAAGGAAAAACAATTCAAATGCTGGAAACGGTTCTTCACCGAAACGTACTTTCGGTAATTCTTCCGGTAATTGATTTTAGGCCGCTGGCCTAGGGGGAGTTTTACAAGAAAATATCTCCTCCCCTATCTATGGATGGTACCAGAATGCAAAGAATAGTCAAGAAGGTGTACTCATAGTGTAAATTTTTTTTGGATGACTTCAGTAAAAAAGAACTCAGCAAATTCCTAGGTCCGCAAAAGATTTTTTATCATTGTTTGGGAAAACAGAGTCTCCAGAAAACTTAGGGAAAATGCATTTATTGGATATGTGTGAGCTATAAAATTCAAGTCAGAACTGCCATTTGTCACTTTGCATTGTGGAAAAGAACATGGAGAGCATTCGACTGGCGGATTTCGAGGCAGTAATTTTTTTTTGTAAGAATGTGCTTGTAAAGTGTGGATCAGTCAATATTTCCCCTCTGGTAAGATTAATGGAAGTTGGTTCCTCTTCTGGTAGCACTGATAGAGGATAGAAAAGGGATAGGAAATTATTGAATACAACCCTCTATATAGAAAAGTTCCCAAGATTGAGGGAATCTGAAAAGAAAAGGAAATTGTGGACATTCCGGATGAAGAATCTGATGAAGAACCTGAGAATCCACTGGAAAATGAATCCGCTCAAGAAAAAGGTAGAGGAAGAAGAAGCTCTGTCAAAAGAAAAGCTACAACAACTTATCCAAAGTATAAGTGGCATGAAAAAAATTGCAAGGTTATGGTTAGTCAAACCATCATACGATCATGAATTGATTTTGGAAGTTCTAAATGCTCATGTTGAGCACTATAAGATCATAATGGAATGTCTAAAGGACATTCAACTTGGAGAGATGATTGAGTGTAGCAAAGAATCAATTGGCTCTGAGGTCAGAAGAAAAGAAGAAGGTGAAGTTGTCTCTCACCTGAAGGAAAAATTCAGACTATCCCTTTCCAAGCTGAAGAAGAAAATGAATGAGTTGAGGTTATGCATTAACTCAAACACAAGCATCTACAACTATTGCATTTGTTGGCCCCATGCAGTCAGCAATTACAAGGAGAATTTGGATCAAATTGAAGTAGAATTGAATGAAATTGGCAAAAGCATTGACATATCTCAAGATCTAGATGGCATTATTAGGAAAAGAATTTGGGAGTTATAGTCAAAACAAACAAAAAGTCAACTTTCCAAGAATGTTCTTGTGGATACTTTTTTGAAGGTAAAAGAAATTAAATGTAGGCTGGAGAAAATTATGGAAATTCTGAAGAATGGTGAGAAAATGGAAGAAGCAATTACAATTCCTAAATCTCTCATTAAGATTATTAACAAGACTTGCAAGAAAAATAGTTTGATCATTATTATTTGGATTACAATTGATGGTTGGAAGAAGTTTCTTCCAGAAGTGAAGAAAAACAATAAGATAATCTTCTAAAGATAGCAGTTAATTGTCTTCAAGTTTTTGCAATTTTGAATCAGAGGCGAATTGCAAGCATATATGTGTTAAATTTTTGAAGCCTTAAGAATTTTGACCACATGCTTTGTCAATTTTTGTCTCTTTTTGGCATATGGCATCCATGCTTTGTCATTGATGTCAAAGGGGGAGAGAATGCAGTGAAAAATTCCTTATAAATCTCAGGGGGAGAAACTGTAGCAAACAGTTTGGCAATGTACCTATAATGATTCTGACACTTAGTCATTTTTTACTAAGTGTTGCCATAAATGGCAAAGGAGGAGATTGTTGTCATATGGCTGGTGAGATTGGCTCACAAGTGTTGTCATTGATGGAAACCCAAGTCATGCAACTTAAGTATAATTTTGGTTCCTACTGGTAGAAAAGAGCAAAGAACAGGGCATCCAGTTGAATGCATAAAATTTGATCTAAACACCTTATCAGATAGATATTTTTCATTTTGAATCTTTGAGGAAGGTCTATTGATATTTGTGTTATCTTGGTTTTGATGCGCACTCACTAGTACATGATCTAGGAGATACGGTGCACTAAATTGTTGATTATCTATGCTAGAAGGCCGACCCGACAAGGATGGAAATCAAAGATGAAATTAATTATAAGTCTTCATGTTTGATTAAGTGTTATTTGGGTCCTCTCTTTGTCTTAACAGACTTTGGAGGATGCACATAAAGATTTAGTAGTGGATCTGGCCGACAAGTTAAAAGTAACTTAATATTTAATAAAGCCGATTGATGGATGAATGAATCCTTGATTGCAGATGTATAAGAGATTGCTTTTATCATTTAGCAAGTAAGGAGGAAAGTGTGTGTGTGTAGAAGTGAGAATTGTGAGATCTAGTAGTGCAATAGTGCGAATTTGATCATAAGTGATGCGAAGAACACAAAAGAACAAAATAGGGAAAAATGAAGTGTAGAGTCAGAAAGCAGATCCAAAATCAGATATATGAGCTTCACCAGAACTATCACCTGACATAAGTTGGTGCTACTATCTCAGTTCACCCTTCAGATGGTTTTAATCTGAATTTTCTATGGTTTTAAGCCTTTCTTTTGAGCAGTGAGCTCTAGGCAGTGTGCCTGAATGCAAGTGCATTCCCTTTTGTAAACAATTATATTTGAGTACTCAAATTATGGATTAACCTCCACCGTGGTTTTTCCCCTAATAGGGTTTCCATGCAAAAATTTGTGCGTCATGGTGTTATGAATGTTTACTTGGAATGCATACATATTTTCTTGAATACAATGGTGAAATGGTTTCAAGTTTTGGATTGATGGAGTTTAAAAATTGTTGAAGACTGATTCACCCCCCCTCTCAGTGTTCCCTTGAGTGCAACAACTACAGTTATTTTGTTACTATCGCAAGTTTTTTTGGAAGAAAATAATGCAATTATGGTAAATTAAATTGTTGTGTATGCTCATGTAATGTTCAATGATGGTTCTAGATCATACTCTATAATTGTTGTATGCCCGCATTGATTGGTGTGATCGTGATCAAAGATTTTTCTTTGTGTGTTCGAGTTTTGATGTTCTTGGTCGACATGGTGGTTGTAGCATGTTGGGGATCCTTGTGAATTAATTTTTGAATGCTTGGCATGTTTGAGGATGTTGATTTAGGTCTTCATTATGTTGTGACTGACTTAGGTTGGTACGCATTGAGATTTTTTCATGAATTGGGCCGACAATTTGTAATTCATTTATTCTTTATCTTTTGTTGACAGTGTTGTTGATGTAATTTCATGAAGTGGATATATAAAAATGATTTTTTTCTTAATTTGTGGTGTGAAAGTATGAATTTTGAATGTGAAATGTGCGAATAAAGATCAGATCATTCGATTTTAGAGTAGAGTGTGAAGGAGTTTGAGCGAAGTGTATAGAAATGTTTATGTGCCTAACCGGAACTGTCATCAATCTTTTGAAGAAGCTAAATTACAAATTCAACCTCATTAGATGGATTTAATATGATTATTTTATGTAAGGTAGTGAGCCTTCCCTTCTGAGCAATGAGCTCTAGGTAGTGTGCCTAAATGAAGGTGCATTCCTTATTCATTTCTTTTATACTTTTAACAGGGTATAAATTGTGGATTAACCTCCATTGTGGTTTTTCCCCTAATAGGGTTTCCACACAAAAATCTTGGTCTTGTGTGTTTTTGATGTGTTTTTGATTCACGCTTTCACTATTAATTATCAGATCTAAGATTAAAGGTTGATAAAGGTTAAATAAGTTTAAATTTTGTAACAACTGATTCAGCCCCCCCCCTCTCAGTTGTCTATCCTTGTTTTGCTAACAACATGCTAGAGTGAAAATCAATGTCAATTAGAGGAAGTAGGTGCCCCAACATAAGTAAGAGCACCACACTCCTTAAGATGTAAAATTCTATCACTAAAAGCCTTACATGAGAAGCTTAGTAGAATGACCATGAACTCTATGATATGCACAAAATGAATTCTTGTAGTAAAATTTCTTTTGTGCTCTTAGAGGGAGGTGTTGGTTGATGAATTTGGTTATAGGCTTTGGGATTTTGAAAGTACGAAAATTGTGAGAAGCAGGGATGCCATATTCAATGAGAAATTGTTGTACTAAGTGACGAGGCCTAGTAAAGACCTCATAATCATTGAAGTTTTACCTTTTTAAATACTTTATAATTTGGCTTTAAAACTCATAATATTTTACTTTATGTATGCATTTATGAACTTAATAGGGTATAAAGACTTAGATTATGAATGGTTAATATAGGTTCTTATTTCTGTTATATGCATAATTAAAATGTAGTGATTAACCTATAAATGTTTTATAATACATGCACCTTTATTATGCATATGGAACTAATATCTATTTCTCAGCCAAATGATGGTTGTTTTTGTTTAAGATTGACAAATGGTTGGATTGTCTATGACTCATCCTTAAAATGAGTTATTATCTGTTGATCTCCTTTTTGACTCATCATGCTGAATGAAGATTCTTCCAACTACAAACTCGAGCTCCAGCAAGGCACGCCCAATTCACAAATCCGGAATTCAATGCAACTAAAGACAGTTACAAGGATTCATGCCAACTTTATTCCTACATGCCAGGATATCTTGTAGACTTAGAGTAGATTAAGTTTCCCTCTTATTTATTGTTTTTGAAATAATGATGGATATTTATATCCAGAGCCAACCCAGTTGGATGTTAGATCATATCAAGTTTTTAATCCTTCTCATGTAATTTCATTTTCTGTTTTAAGTTAGAATTACTTTGTACTTCGACCCTATCTAGGCACATTCTCATGAAATAAGAAGAAATTTGATCTGAAATCTATGTTAAAGATTCTTTTCAACACGCTTTTTGAATGAGGTGATCCTGATAGTTGTTAAGATTCATTTATCACTGCTATTTTTCAAGTTAGAATCATTTCATTTGTTGTGAGTTGAAGACATTTTAGATCAAAGTTACATTTCATTACTATTTTAATATTATTTTGTTAAAATTGAATAACCTATTGCTTACTGTAATTCACTTCCTAGTTAAAGTTACTTGCATATTTGAGATAGTTTAAGTTATCATTTTAATGGATTTTGTGCAAAGAGGAACAATTACTTGTCAATTTAGTAAGAGAAGAATGGAATAGTTTATTTTTGGAGAAATTAATTAAGTTTAAAACAGATTTCAAATTCTACAAATTAGACTAAGTTAATCTTCCATTCTCTCATAAACTAGATTGTACTGGACGAAATATCTCTATTAAAATTCCATTTTGAAGGTTATTTAGAGTAGAACAAGAATAGAAGGTTAGTACAAGAATACTCCTGAAAAAGAAAAAATAGCTCTGAATCGCTCCTAATCGAGCCTAAACCAACAAAACTCCCCTGAAAATTGATCCAACTATTATCGCAGATAGCTTTAGACACTACCGGGTTGACATTTAAGATATTAAATGAGTAGGAATTGTGACATCAATGACTCCCTACCATCACAAAGGTCAGTTACAACAACATGAGAATAAAAAAATGATTATGCAGTGTTGGATGATACTCCAAAAAATGATGTTCCAGTGGTTCCTCATGCTCCGCAACAACAACAACAACAAATACCACAAACTCCAGTGAATGGTAGATGATCTTCAAGGATAAGTAGGACCTCTAGAAATATTTTCTCCCTCTTTATATTCTATTTTATTAACTGATATTGGTGAGCTGAAATGTTATCATGAAGCTATGCAGGTGGATACCAAGGTTCAGTGGGAGCATGGAATGGAAGAAGAAATGGACTCCTTACTAAAAAATCAAACTTGTGAATTATGCAAGTTGCCTGTAGGTAAAAAGGATTTACCAAATAAATGGGTTTATATGTTGAAAGAGGAAGATGGATGTAAGAAAATATTTAAAGCCAAATTAGTTGTAAAGGGATTTACATAGAAAAAGGATATTGATTTTGATGAAATATTTTCTCCAGTTGTTAAAATGACTTCTATTTGTATTGTTTTACGTATTGTGGCTGATGAAGATTTGCATTTAGAACAACTTGATGTTAAAATTGTCTTTCTCCATGGTGATTTGGAAGAGAAAATATATATGGAATAGTGACAAGGATTTGAGGTCAAAGGTAAGGAGAAACTAGTGTGCAGATTGAAGAAAATTTTATATGGCTTGAAGCAAGCACCTCGACAATGGTATATTAAATTTGATAGTTTTATGGTTGAGCAAGGCTACAACAAGTGTAATTCAGACCATTGTGTTTACTTTAAGAGGTTAGCTGAAGATAGATACATTATTTTATGTTTATATGTTGATGATATGCTTGTAGGGGGTCTAACATGGATCACATAAAGGAGTTAAAAAAATAGTTAGCAAATTCATTTGCTATGAAGGATTTGGGGGCAGAAAAACAATTCCTTGGTATGAAGATTACAAGAGATAGGAAAAAAAAAAAATTCTATCTCAGTCCAATTATGTTGAAAAGCTGTTGCAAAGATTTCATATGGAGAATGCAAAAGCTTTCAACACACCTTTTCCCAATCATGTCAAATTGACTAAGGATGTGTCCAAAGACACAAGAGGAGGAAGGAAAAATGTCAAACGTACCATATTCTTCAGCCGTAGGCAATTTAATTGTATAGGTATGAATTTGTACCCCTAATGCAAATTCCCCTTTACCCCCATACACTTTAGAAAACCTAAAGCGAAGACTAAATTCCACTTAAGACTATTGCTCACATCCGCACCTGCTTTTTGTGTCGGTGGGGGAATTTCTATCGAGGATGCAAACATGGTGCATAGACATCCACGTGATGCACTTACATCCCTGGAAAATTCTTCCAACTAGATTCTGCAGAGATGTTACACTTCCTATTGGAAGTCGAAGTGTAATGCCCCTCTTCAGTTGGCCGAGCCGAATATGGCCGTTTTTCATCCTCTTCCTTCATATTCTTCATCTCTTCTTCCATTTTCAAGTTGGCTGATCTTCTCCACAATTTGACACATTCTCTCCACACTTCAAGCAACCATCCACAAGCTTTGTAGTAGCACTTCACACTCCATAGCAGCAATCCACTACTCCACTCCGGTAGTGTGAGCACAGGACAAACAACATTGCAATAAAGGCTTGAGCCCCTCTCATTTTCTCCTCCACTATCCTTGAGCACTTTGGACGAAGGTAGTAAGCTTCTCTTATCTTCTCTGTCATTTTTTTTGGGTAAGCACATACTATTTTGTAGCGTCATTTGTTTACGTAGCTTGTATTCCCTTCTTTATCATTATTTTTATCATTGCAAACTTGGTTGTCTATGGAGGTGGAAACACCATAACAGGGGTCTGACTAAGGCAAACCCCTAAATAGCCCCCCAACATTTTCCCTCTTTGTTGTGTGTAGGTGGAGAGATCTTAGAGCAAGCTGGCGAGAAGCTTTTGTGTGAGATCATCTTTGTCACCCTTACGATAATATATTTCCTTTATCATGTTTTTCTTTATGTGTCACTCTTCTTAATCTTATTTTTTCATTCTAGAAATTTCTAATCTAGGCTGATAGTCCTTTCTTAAGGCTTAAACATTGTCTCTATGGTTTTTTGGCCATACGGATGCCAAGGTACCATGCTGTCAACCCAGAATTGTGCTTTTGTCCTCCAACAAAGAGCTACCTGAGATGTAGAGTTAACCTTAAAAAGTGACTCATCTAGTCTCCTTTCAACTCTTGGGTTTTAGAGTGGTTGAAGGACATATAGTCCTCATTATTCTCATCCCTCCCATCCCAACATTCCTTTAAAATGAGGTAAGTTAGGGCAGCCTTACTAATCTTGGCCTTTCGTGACTTGGGGCCTTGTAGTGGTTGGTCCCCCTCTATTACATTTTTGGTGAACCTAACGTGAACCATTTTAGTTCCATTTTTTGATACTGAAAGCCCCTTTCCTCATGTTCTAGGAGTGTTTTAGGTGTGAGTGTTGTAAGCCTTCTACCTTACAACCCAACCTATGACCCCTAGTAGGCGTAGTTGGAAGGTTTCGACGGTGTTGTGCAACGAAACCTTGACTGGGTCACTATCCTATCCCATAGACCTTAGGAGGCTCTGTAGAGGTACTGTTCGATGTGTGTGATAGCCTCTTTCTTAAACCAACATATTCCCTCTACGTAGATTGTGAGTAGTGGTACTAGCATAACCTTCACTTCACAAGACTTGTCGATGGGCTTCAATAGAGAACCATCTCCTCTTTACATTCCTACAAGGATAAATGGGAATACTGTAGCAGGTGTTCTCGTTGATCCAAAATCTCAATTGAATATCATAACTGAGGAGATCATGCTAATTAAATTCCTGCATAAGGATGGATATAATGCACTTGAGAGTATTGTCTGCACACATGATGGACTTTTTCGTACCTCCTATAGGGAGTATTTTCCTATCGGTCCTCATTGGACCTAAATCTGCGAGGCTTAAGTTTGACATCATCCCAGGGTCAGAACTCTTCAGAGTGAAGCTAGGAATCCCCTAGCTAGTAGCTATGAATGTAGTTCCCTCAATTGTGCATAAGTGTTTGAAGTTTTTTCATGGAGGTTCGGTACATGTTGTCTATGATACCGGTTATAGACCACTGGTTGCACATGGCAGCTATACCCTAGATTACTTTTGGCTTGCATCTCTTTGTCCTCTCCCACCTAGGAAGGACCTCCTATACCGTACAGATCAAAACTATAAGAAAGGCCATGCTAGGCTGAAATGAGGTACCCTCCTTCGCCTTATGTTGTTTCACATAGAGCTTGTCTAAAAGCTAACAGTCATGCCGCGAAGGCACATAGAAGAGAAGTGGTCCCAAGATATTCCTTCTTCCTCTTTTGCTATTCATCCCAATGCTTCCTCTCACTCTACTATGGCACCATTTGCTTCTTCCTTGCAGAATCCCATGGTGCCCGCTTTGGTGAAAGGCCAAGTATATTGCATTTGATCTTCCTGTATTACCCACGGAGCCTAGGCCCACTCGATATGGAAGATAGAAAGCCCCCCATAGAGAGTCCTCTTTGTCTCAACCTTTGCAGTCTCCTACTATTCCTATTCCTAAAATAGTGAATGATAAAAGCCCTACCATCGTGGCACTAGAGTCGATTTCTCCTATCATTTCCAAACCTGCACCTTATGTTCCCATCTAGGAGTCTGTCCTTCCGTTGGAAGCAACTGTGGAGGACACTCCCATGGCTGAGCAAAAAACTTCCATCTCTTTGCAAGCTCTGGCTTCTAGTGCAAAGAGTCATAGGAACCACCTTGTGCATGAGCACAAGCATTGGTGAAAGTATCTCCCAGCTAAGCAAGCCTCCTTATAGAAGGAGGAGGAGATTATCATACCTCCTACTATGTCATCATCTCTCTCCCTTCCTGTCTCTATGCAAACTAACTTTGTATCACTTCTAGCTTCTGCTGTGAGCACACATGCGTCTGGAAAGGTGTAGGTGTTTATCGCTCCTTCTGTGGAGCTGCCTCTGCTAACTTCCATTCTAAATGTCTCACCTTTCCCAAATCCCATGGATATGGTTAATACTTTGGTTGTATCGACTATGGTCCTTTCCTATTCTCCCTCAACCCTCCTTGGTTCATCTATGGGGAGTTCACCTCCTCGGATAAATAATAAGGTAGAGAGAGATCCCACCAATAATGGAGGACATAAGAAGATCCTACCTTCTTTGAAAGGTGGCCCTGCGATGACTTGTTTTGTCCTAGTGACAAAACTAGTCTCGGTCTCCCTTGAGTTTTTCACCGCTCCTGAGTCTCTCGGTGAGCCTAGCGGTGAACCTCGGGTTTAAACTCCTCCATCCACCAAGTTCAAGCATGGCACTCTTGTTAAGTGCATGTTTAACTTGGTGGATGAAGTTTTGAACTTGTCATCAATCTTCATGAGGTCGTTGACCTTAGACCCACAAGAGTTTAGCAATGAAGACCTCATAGTTCCCTCTGCCTTGGCCCTTTTTACAAGAGGATCAAAAGCTCCTCCCCTTAACATTACACCATTGCAAGCTTTCCATCCTATCCCCTGTGATGATCTAGAGTGGGCAGCTTATGACCTCTTAGTCGACCAGTGTTAGGGGGAGACCCTCCTCTTGATCTTTAGACTAGACATGTGTGTGTGTTGTGACATGTTCCCCCATGATCATGCTATATGTTCCTAGGTGAACCTCATCACCCCTATTGGTGTGTGGATACATGCATGGTGTTTGTGTTGCAAACCTTCCTCTATATGTATCTTCACTCTTCAATGTTTATGATTGACTTTCGATAAATTGGGGACGATGCAAAATGTCAAGAGCATTTAGGCCTCCTTCCATGTTGACCCAATTTTTTATTTTTACTTTGTCTTCTGTGCATTCTTCCTGATTTGGTTGGGGATTGATGATCTTTCACCTCTTGCCATGGTTACCTACTATTTATAAATAAAGGAAGATCTAACCTCGCAAAACCATATCCCCCTGTGCCGTTTGTGTGTGATCTCTTTTCTTTTACCTTTCTCTTTATCTTTCTCTCATCTTTGCTTGAGTTGTCCCTTTCATGTGTGACAACGTTACTTCTACATTACTTGGTCTTTCGAAAATGAATTTGTTGCCAAACGAATCTTTTCTCGAAGACCCTTCACATGCTTCTTCTTTAGAATTGCATTGTCGACTTAAAACCCTAATGGAACATGTTTCCTTCATCACGGGTTCATAAAGAAAGGACTTGGAAACCTTCCTTCGAAGCGGGAATGATCTTAGTCTTTCCCTCGCATGGGCGCATATCCTTCCTTTTGAATTCCTTGATGAAGTGAATATCTTTCGAAAGGATTCCTTGATGATGAATCAATTCAAGAAAGAAGGTGTTAGCTTTCGAACAACACATCCCTTGAGTGGACCCCCCCTCTCACGTTGGGTTCCCAAGTGACTCCTATAAATGTTCTTAGAGAAATTCTATAGTGTCTAGCTCGGGGGTAGCCCGGCTAGACCAATTTCACATCCTTGTGTCTAGCTCAGGGCAGCCCGACTAGACCAATCTTACTTCTTTGTGTCTAGTTCGGGGGTTTCCCGACTAGACCTACTTTGCATCCTTATGTCTAGCTTGGGGGCAGCCCAACTAGACTTCACTTTTCAAATAGTGCGTCCCTTGAGTGGACCCTCCTTCCTTTTGAAGGGTTCTCGAGGGATCCCTTTGAAAGTATTACAACTTAGCGATGGTCTGCATGACTATTTGTTCACTGGCCTGCGTGGCCACTTTCTGACATGTTCTATCCGCGGGTACATTTTTTCCATCTCTAACTCTGCAAAGTCCCCTTTGCTCGATGTCCTTCATGTGAGAGTTCTTGAAGGATACCTCCCTTGTAGGACTATGAGCCTGTGAGGCACTTTCATTCTTTAGCTTTATAGTTCCATGAAACTATGAAGTCCTTTCCTACACTTTCGAGTTCGCCAGACCGTGCTCTAATTCCTCATTAGTTTAGGCATACATCTCTTGCTTTGTTACTCTTACTACTCTACTTTACCGAAGCACTCATCAGTACTCATGCTCGCTAAAGTGGGGGAAAAATGTATAAGAGTGAATTTTCACCCGTAACGTAAATTCCCCTTTACCCCCTTAAACTTTAGAGAACCTAAGGTGGAGGCTTAATTCCAATTAAGCTTGTTGCTCACATCCCACTTGGCACCTGCTTTGTGTGTCGGTGGGGGTATTTCTCTTGGGGACACCCGCGCACTACATAGATGTCCCTGGCAGATTCTTGTGGCTAGAGTCTATAGAGATATTACACTTCCTATTGGAAGTTGAAGTGAAACATCCCTCTTCAGTTGGCCGACCCGAATATGGCCATTTTTCATCATCTTCCTTCATATTCTTCATGTCTTCTTCCATTTTCAAATTGGTTGATCTTCTCCACAATTTGACACATTCTCTCCACGCTTCAAGCATCCATCCACAAGATTTATAGCAGCACTTCACACTCCATAGCAACAATCCACTACTCCATCACTCTGATAGTGCGAGCGCAGGACAAACACCATTGTAGCAGAGGCTTGAGTCCCTCTCATTTTCTCCTCCACTAGCCTTGAGTGCTTTGGATGGAGGTGGTAAGCCCCTCTTACCTTCTCTATCATTTTGGTTGGGTAAGCACATACTATTTTGTAGTGTTTTTTTTTTATGTAGCTTGTATTCCCTTCTTTATCATTATTTCTATCATTGCAAACTTGCCTGTCCATGGAGGTGGAAACACCAAAATGGGGGTTTGACTAAGGCAGACCCCTAAATAGCCCCCCAACATTTTCCCTCTTTGTTGTGCGCAGGTGGAGAGATCTTGGAGCAAGCTAGCAAGAAGATTGTTGTGCAAGATCGTCTTCATCACCCTTACGGTAATATATTTCCTTTATCACATTTGTCTTTATGTTTCACTCTTCTTAATCTTATTCTATCATTCTAGAAACTTCTAAACTAGGCTTATAGTCCTTTCTTAAGGCTTAAACCTCATCTCTCTGGTTTTATGGTTGTACGCACACCAGGGCACCTATGAGATGCTAGCGCATCATGTTGTTATCCCAAATTTGTGCTTCTGTCCTCTGATAGAGAGCTACCTAAGATGTAGAATTAACCTTAAAAATTAACTCGTCTAGTCTCCTTTCAACTCTCGGGTTTGTAGAGTGGTCAAAGGACATATAGTCCTCATCATTCTCATCCCTCCCATCCTAACCTTCCTTTAAACTAAGGTAAGTTAGGGCAGTCTTACTACTCTTGGCCTTTCATGACATGAGGCCTTGTGGTGGTTGGTCCCCCTCTCTTACATTAATGTGCCATGGTATGCACAAGACCATATATTTCACATGTCATAGGAGTTGTTAGTAGGTATATGATTCATCCTAGAGTTGAGCATTGGAATGGAGTAAAATGGATTCTCAAGTACTTGAGAGGTACATCCAATAAATGTTTATGTTTTGGGGACTCTAATACTAATTTAAAAGGCTATGTTGAATCAAATTTGGTAGGGGATATAGATACTAGGTGAAGTACCACAAGTTATGCTTTTACAGTTGGTGGGACAACATTGAGTTGGATTTATCGATTGCAAAAGGTGGTTGCTTTATCCACCACAGAGGTAGAGTATGTAGTTGCAAAAGAGGTGGAAAAGTAGATGATATGGTTGTAACTTTTCATGGAAGAGTTGGGAAAACAACAGGTTGAAAATCACTTGTTTACAGACAGCCAAAGTGCTATACATATTGCAAAGAATTCTGCCTTGCACTCTAAAACCAAACACATACAACTGAGATATCATTTTATTCAATTAGTATTGGAGGATGGAAAAGTAAAGTTGGAAAAGATACATACAAATACCAATGCAATAGATATTTTTCCAAAGGCAGTGATAAGGGAGAAGCTGAGCTCCTCTTCAGCTTCGGTTGGTCTTCATGGTTAAAAGTATAACAAAGCAGCATGGTCCAAAGTGCTTATCTCTAGTGGGAGTTGTAAGTGCAGCGGTGTCATCTAGGATCAGTCTCCAAGTGGGAGATTTTGTTGGTGTGGAGCCTAATCAGTCTCCAAGTAGGAGATTGTTGGTATGTGGCAACTGATCATGCTATACTGTAGAACCCTATTTTTTGGAAGCTTTGAAAAGCTTGTTATAAGCAGTTGGGATGGGGAGTTGTAGTATGAAATTATTCATGAGATTGTAATATGTTTTGCATTGGATAATAAAATCATTGGATGGCTGCGGTTTTGTGGATGTAGCCTAGATTGGGTGAACCACGTTAAATTCTTTGTGTTGTCTTATTTCTGCTATAATTTTTTGTGTGTTTTATTTCTCTGTTTTATTGATCAAATTTGTATTTAACTTGTTAGATATCCACCTTCTAACCCTAACAAGAGGGATATAAAACAATCTTGGAGGAGTCTCGACAAGATACTCTCTTGATCAAAAGTATAATATGTTCATTTATGTTGCGACAACGATATCTCTTGCTTAGTACAAGATGTCATACCTACACAACTCTTTAGATTGCGAGCTTTTGTACTCTTCTTTAAAGGGAGTTGTAAAATATAACTAATTAAAATCATTAGTGTTTTGTGTGATGACATTGATATTAAGCGAATAATTCTCTATTTGTTTCATTTCTTTCAAAGGATAACAATCAATACCATTAGTATCTCTCAGTTCAGGATACGCTAATGTTAAAGTTGGCTTAAAATAATCTTTTGTAAGAGTGTTGATATTGAGCAAAGGATTGTTTGTTTCTTTCGAGGGACAATAACCAAGACTACTAGTTTTTTCTTGTGTGTGAGGCTCTATAGGGACACAAATGCCTTGTTATTTAGCACCACATCCTTTTACACTATATCCAAGTTGTTTCATAAGTTCATAACCCTTTCCATAAAGCTTTTTCATTTCTTTTGGATTCAGTGGTTGTTCATAATCAACTTCATCAAAGTTTGTTGTGTAGTTTGCTTCTTCTCCTAAAGTGTTTGAGGTGGATGATTTTGAAGGGTCTTCTAAATTTTGTGTTGACATTACCTATTTTTATTTTCCCTTTTCAAAATCTTTGCTTATGATCTTGTATTTTCCAATGAATGTAGGTGTGAAATCTAAGGAACCCCAATCATCTTCCAATAGCTTAGTGACTTCATCAATGTTATTCTCTTTTGCTTTCTCTGGAACAATTTTTACTTGTATAGTTGGTGTCAATATTTTCAAAGGATTCTCCTTTCCTTGCTCAATGTGTTGAATATCTAGAATACTGAGAGGGGGGTGAATTAGTAATCCATAAAACTAGTTAAATAAAATCCATCTAAACATTATCACAATTCTATCTGAATCAGTAAGAGAGAACAAAAATAAAAATCAATGCATCCACACACATGAACACCAAGATTTTTATGTGGAAAACCAAAAAAGGGAAAATCCATGGTGAGTGTTAACTCACAATATATTATATCTGGATACAAGATATTACAGGGCTCACTTCCAAGACTCACTATCCTTGAAAGGCTCATATCCTAAATACAAAAGATGGCTAACTACCAAAATACAAAAGTTATGGCTCACTACCAAGAATATGAATTGATAGAATACACCTTTTGTCTGCAAGGTTTAGTTCCAATGAAACTTTGAATATGAAGCACTATGTCTCACAACATTCACTCAACAATTCTATTATAATCCTTAACTGATAAAGAATTTAGGCTTGGATCTTCACACATCCCTTGATTCTCCTTTCACTTCACCACACCTCACCACTTTAAATCAGATCACCAAATAATCTTATATATATACAAGTATATCACATTCATCAATTAGGTCAGCCTAATTAGATGAAAGAAAAGCAATCTTGTCAGCACCATATATGATTTAATTTTTTTTATCCATGTAGTGCAACACATCAAGTTGACATAGATCTATAGAACACATCCAAAAATTATATCTAGTCTTCTTTAATGCGTGGCATACATTAGATTGGCCAAGACTAGGACACAACCACAAAAAATCCAAACCAAGATACAATCCTCAAAGAAAACACCTTTCAGATATGATATTATATCAATTTCTCATCATACTACCATCATAGAGACTACCATTAGAGCCATAGGATTAGAATGTTCCTCTTAAGAAAATGTGGAGTCTCCCACACAAATATGTAGAGTAGAGAAACACTTGTAGAGTATAGAGCTAAACTCTGTCAATGATAACTTTATGTTCACAAAACAAAAATTCTCAAGATCTAGGATATAATAGTCTGAATGAGACATGACTCCATGGTGAAAATCTTAGAGTCATATCTTTTGTTGCAGTGAATTATGGAGTCAAGAACCAACTCACTGGCTCATCAAAAATAACACTTCTAGTAAAAATAGCTTCTAGTAAACTAAGTAAGATTCTCGTACAGTTGTCACCATGTTGAAATCAGTGAAAACACAAGGACAACTAACACACTTCACATACACTTCATGTTCATGTTGCAAGGCTCCATATTTCCAACAATATCCCCCTTTGGCATTGATAGCAACATGCATGACAAATTTTTTTTTTGATATAAGGCAACTGAATACACCCCCTTTCAAAACTATTATTCTAAAAAAAAAAAATCCTCTATCTATCTCTATCTCTCCCCCTTTGACATCAATGGAAAAGGAGAGGATCCGATATATATGTGTATACATCAAGAATTGACCAAAAATATATGAACACAAAGAGAATTGTATTAAATTGAAGATGAGGAACCTTTGAGATCCTTCAGGATATTCTTCCATGAAGATTTACCTTCTTCCCACGCATCTTTCACACTTACAAGAGTATTGTAAAATAGTTCAATCTTAGTCAAAGTCTCTATACCATTTGCTAAAGTATTGGGACAAAGATTACTCTCTGATAGATTACCAATACTGTCAAGAGCACTAGATATAGGACTATGCCTGAGTTTTATCATATCTCTGAGTGCCACATACTTCCTAATCACTTATATCCTTTGATATTGCAAGGCAAATAATCTTTCTTGAAGCTGCACAGTGTAGGACCACCTCTAATTATTTCTATCATCTACCAATTTGTACATATCTGCTTGAGTTCTCATCCAAGTTTCACTCTTCCTTATCTCATCTCTTACATTGAGTGTATTGCCAGACCAATTCAGGCAAAAAGAAAGTAGTTCCTGATCCTTTTCCTCACAAACCTGTACACTCTCCAATTCCTTTACCACTCTTTGATGTGCATCTAAACATTTTTCCTTGATGTCTTCTAAATTTTCTTTTGCAGACCCAATTCCCAGAAGCACTTCTATTATGAAGATGTAGACTTTCAAAGAATTGATCATGTTTATGAGATTTTCCACAACTGATATATATGAATCAAAGTTAGCACCTGGGATTAGCTTATGTAATTATTTTAAAGCTCCTTAAATGACTATGCTTTCATGCTCATGTTGAGCTCTTTCTGATACACTTCTTTTTGCAATTTCTTGTTTGACAACACTTTTCCTCTTCTTTCCTATTCCATTTGCACTACCAGAGTCTTCTTCTTAATTTGGGTTCTTAGGGATCTCCAAAATAATTCTTGCATAATGATCAATCTCAACCTCATACACTTGATAACCTAACTCAGATATCCATACCAATCTTGGTTCAACTACTTCCATATAATCCTTATTTATACTTTTGAATTACCTTTCAATTATACTTCCTAGAATCCTTGGTCTTTTGCTCATCCTCATTTGAAATTTTCCAAATAATGCAACAAGAGTAGTCCCTTGAGCATCTGAATAACCAAGATTTATCATGAAATTCTTGATCTGATGGGAAATAGGTTCTACATTTGTCCATTTTATCCTTCCTATTATCGATAAATCTTTTAAGAAGTAAAAGAGTAAGCAGACAATCAAATTATCATAGCAAAATGTATTTTTCTTGTTTTTCTTTATTTCCTTCAAATTATTCAAAAGATGTATTCAAATTAGCTCACATAGATCATAATCCATACCTCTTTTCACCATATCAATAGCAATGTGAACAAAATCAATAGAAATTATGAGTTCATTGCTAAGTAAGAAAACTTTGTGACCAATAACCATTGCAACATACCTAATGATCGAATCTTTAATTATTCTCAAAACAAGTTCTTTTCCATTGATAGTCGCACAAGTCATCATAAGTATATCTTGTTCATCCACAAATTTTTATTTGGGAACTGGTTCAGAGGAACAAAAACTAGTTATATCTCTGATAACTTCTCTAGTAATCAAATGTGCACCATCAATCCACAATGATTCATCATGAATCCTGCTCAAAACTATTTGAACAAACTTCCTGTTGAATTCAAACAGAGTGGATTTCTACCATACATCCAACTTCTTCTCAACTAAGATTTTGTGAGCATCATGATTATATTTCAATTCATTCTTCCATAGGATAATTCACCAAACTGGTGAAATTTCCTCAATCTTACAATATATGTATGCATAGATATCTTTAGAGGGAAATACTCTAGGAGGTATACAAGAGACTGCACCAACTGATTCTTCTGACAGATTTTTCAAATGCTTCCTTAATTTGACTTGAAATCTATCTAAAATATTTATGACCTTTGAATTATCCATTGTATAAAAGATGAAAGATTGTGAAAGAAACATACCTCTGTAAATTCCAATGAAGAATAGAATAGATGACCAGCTTTCGGTTCAGGCTTTGAATCCACTTCGAACTTCCTTCAAACTCTAAAACTCTGAATTTCTCTAGTTTCTCCAAACTTCCTTTGCACACATCTTCAAAAATACATATGCCTTTTGAATATGATTTCCTTGATACATCTGAATTTATTTATTTCATTTTGAATTCCTTTGTAATAAATACTTCAAATTGCAGGTAGATCACTTCAAAATTCATGTGCACTTCCATCCTTTCAAAATCTGCAAACTTCATTCTTCACACATGCGACTGAAAAATTCCTTATGAATTCATTACCACATTAAATATACTTCTATCATGATGTGACAAGTACCAATGAGAGGGTTTATTATATTTTCTAATAATTTCTCCCCCTTAGTCATTGCTTGACTCAAAATTTGACGGGTGTATTTGCACCAGAAGACGACAGAGATAAAATTGATGATTCTGATTCAACTTGCTTGAATTATCCTTCCTTTCTCTAGATTATTTTCATCTCTTTTCCTACTTCTTGTAAATCAATGATTGGTTCATGTTTCTTTTTCTAGATAGTTGTTTTTTCTTCTACTACATTTATTAGCAAAATGTTATTTATTGTTGCAATCACAACAAACATCCTTCCTTGAATAATTTATTTTATTCAATCTATTTTTACATTGATTAGCCTTGTGTCCAAACTTATTGCACTTAAAAAATTTATCAGAGAATGATAGGGTATCTTTTATTCTACTTTTTTAGTTGTTTTCCTTATGACCAAAGTTATTGCAAGAATGACAGATACCTTTAAAACAATAGTAACTTTGAGCATTAGGTTGTCCGATGGGAGTTCTTCTGGTATTTCTTTTTAAGTTCTTGATTTTTCCATCTTTTTATTTGCACTGGTTCTTCTTGTTAAGAGGTTGCTTAATTTTCACACTTTAACCTTCTTCAAATCCTAAACCACTTTTTTCCATTTCTGGTCTGTGAGAAATAATCAATTCATCAAGCATTGCAGAGCTTGCCTTAAATCTATCCTCAAATATTTTTTCCTTTTCCAGATCTGATCTCAAAATTTCTATTTCTTGCTTGAGTTTGACACATTCATCCATCTTCTCTTGAATTTCATCTTACTGATAGGCTTCAATTCTTTTCATTTCTTCCAATTGTTGTAGTATTCCGATGATCTCATCATGTTTTCTTCTCAATTGATCATAGGCCTCTTTATATATAATCCTTAGATCCTTGATGCAATCATTCGCTTCCTTTAACTTCTCCTTTAGGTCTTCAATTTATTTTGAATATCCACTAGAGATCACTTTCGAAGGAAAAAAATTCTTATATTCAAATTTCAAGACCTTCCTAAAGTTGTTAGGCTCCTTCAGAGGAACCAAGCTCTGATACCAATTTTTCAATATCTAGAATACTGAGAGGGGAGCATGAATCAATATTCCATAAAACTAGTTAAATAAAATCCATCTAAACATTATCACAATTCTGAATGAATCAACAAGAGAGAACATAAAAAACAAATCAATGCATCCACACACATGAACACCGAGATTTTTTTTCGTGGAAAACCCAAAAAGGGAAAAGCTATCCAATATATATTTGAGACATTCAAAAGCATCAATTAGGTTGGCCTAATTAGATGCAACCTTCATTCACCAAAAAGATTAACTTTCGGTTTCAAGCTTGTACAATTTTTTTTCCAAAAACAATTCAAGCATGTAGAATGCTATAATATGTCAGCATGGACCTAGGATAGGTCAAAAATACATCCACAACACAAAATTAATTCATTATAGCATCAATTTTTTATTAGGTTGGCCAGGGATAAACCTAATAACAAAATATAGCAACAGGATGATGTCAACTCACCATACGAGCACCTATACACATGGAATCCTGAATTTACAAGCTTCTGGCAACCAAGAACCATCTCCCAAAACCACAATGAAAGATATTCATCAGTGGAGGATTACGAAGAAAAATACCAAAGGATATTTCTACATAATGGTTCAAAATACTAGATCAAACTTGAACTTATGGTGATGCAATTATAACTCATATTTAACATGGTGAAATCAATGACAACACAAAAGTTGCATAATGGGATGTTCTTCTTCATTCTTTCAACATTCTCCCCCTTTGTCATTGATGGCAACATGTGCCAAAAGAATACACAAAACTCCTACATGCAACACACTCTCCCTTTTCTCTTCATGACATTCTCTCCCCCTTTGAAATTAAGGACAAAGGGTGGTCCAAAAATATGAATATATATATATATATATATATATATATATATATATATATATATATATATATATATATATATACAAGGTTTGTCTGGAACATTGTATGAAAAATTCTTAACTCCCCCTTAGAAGTTTATCTCAATGATGTGTAGACATGAAAAAGTATTACCTAGAGGAATGTGATCTTTGAAGCTCCTTCAGAATACCTTTCCATGCTGACTTGCCATTCTCCCAACTCTTCTTAGCAGATATCAACATTCTATTAAGAGATTCTAACTCTATCAGGTTCTCTTCAACATCATGTGTTGTGCATGGAGTCAGATTGATCTTTTCTAGTTTTTCTGCATTTGACAAAGCATTGGCCACCAGAGTGTATTCCATTCTCACAAGATCACCAAGCAGACTAAATTTTCTAATGATGCCTTCCTTTTGGTTCTGTAATAAAACAAAATTATTTATGTGAGCCATGATAGCATTCCAAGTTGACATGTCTTTGTCTTTAGATGCATTGTATGAACTGGAAACAACTATCAATTGGGACTCAATAGATTCCATGAGATCTGTGATACTTTGTGTGGAATTTGATCACCTTATAAAACAAGTAAATACATTATTTTCTTCAAAATCACAAGCCTGCACAACTTCTAGGCTCCTTTCCACATTGGTGTGTGCCAGAGCACACTTATCATGAAGTTCTAAAAGCCTTTTCTCCACCATTTTCTCCTCAATTTCTTATCTTGTCTTACCAAATTTGAATACATATTCCTTAAAGGAGTCCAAAAGAAATTTTAGGTTTTCTATGAAAGTGAGAGAAGTATCTATTGATGTACTGGGGGTGGCCTCTTGCAAATTTTTGAGGGCATCATCAATGAGTTATGTCCCCTTTTGGTGTGTTTCCAAAATATATTTTCTTCTAGATGCATGCAATGAATATCCTAACACCAATTTGTGGATGGGAGATATGTTGTAAAAATCCACATTGCCTTGAACCATGGGGAGTTGTAGAAGTTCCAGAGGAATTATCGGTTGGAATCTTATTTGCTTGGATAACAAACCTTTTAGTACATCGTCATCAAAGGAGGACTCTTCAGATGACCTTTTTTATTCCACAACCTACCTTTTTTATTCTTCATTCTTGTTGTAAGATTTTCCATTTATTTATTCTTCCTCTCCTTTTTCTTCTTCTTCTTCTAATTTTTCTTCTTCTTCTTTTTCATCTTTGTCTCTTTCTTCTTCATTCCTTTCACCTTCATCTTATCTTTTTCTCCTCCAGCTTATCCCAGAGGGACAACATCAAGCTTCTCTGCTTCAAATTTTTCCTCATTTTGTTTCTCTATTTTTGGAGGATCATTTGAAACACCTATTTTCAAAAGGACATCTGTATTACCTATTCTCGAAGGAATGTCTTCCTTTTCCTCTGCAGAATCCTATTCTCCTAATTTAGGTGTAGAATCAGATGGAAGTGCACCAAACATACCATATTTCTCAACCATACCCTTGATGGCTTATGTAGTTTCTTTCTTTATCTTCTTTAGTTTCTTTTTATCTTTTTCCATCAAAGTGTTTACCCTTTTCTTCATCCGATACATATTTGAGCATACATTCTTCAAGGTTTCCATATAATTTTTGGTCAGAGAAGACTTGATTTCTTCAAATGCCTCATTTCTTATCTTTTCTTCCAACTCAACAACCTCAGATCTTCTTTTCAACAGAGCCTCCCACATTTTCTCAAGTAAATTGGACTTAACATAGTCCTAGTTAACTTCTAGAGTAATAACATATTGAATAATAGCCAAAATCAATGTTTTCTTGTACTCTCTACCTACTTGGGTATAAATTTATATTGTAGGCTAAAAAATATCTTCAAAATGTACTAAAATATTAACCAATTCCTCTAATATGAGAGGGGAACCAAGTCTTACCAGTGAGAATTTTTGTTCTTCCTACTTTGGATATGCATCTTCTAACTTCTTTGCCTTCTTCCAGTCTGGTTTGGTGTGCACATGAACACAATTTTTTTTTTTTGCTTCCTCTTTGGAGGATAAAACATAATGATATCTTTTGGTTCCAACACTTTCTTCCTATGAAGCACTTTCACCAGAGGGAATTTTCCCTCTTCTTTCTTACCAATTTGGCTACAGGGTTTTCCTCCTCTTCTTCTTGCTCTTCAGTGATGCTGTGGTTTTTCTCCCTTGTTGCCTTTTCCTTTCTACCTCTTTTGAATGGTGCCACCGGAGGAGTCTCTTTCCTTTTCCTAGATCTTGTAGCAAGTTTGGAAGGAGTTGAGCCTTTTCCTTTACCAAGAGAACTAGGCTCTACCTTTACTAATGCAAGAGCAAAAGCTGGTTTTGGAGGAGTAGTCTTTTTGGATCTCCTCAGACCTGATGATTCTCTAGTCATCTACTCTTCCAAGGATCTTCCCTGTGCAATTTTTTCATTAGTGAAGCCAATATTTTTAAGCATTTTATCTACATTCTTTCTTATCATAGGCATCCTATGCTTCATGTGAATTTCTATAGAGTTTTTTGTATATGTGCCTACTCTTGCTTCACTGGAGTCTTTTGGGCTTTTCAATAAGACTTGTACATAGACTTCTGCTTCATCCTCTATAACTTCATAACCCAATGGTTGGATCCAGATAGTCCAAGGTTCAACTAATTCAATCATGCACTTATGTAAGGAGACATGAAATATGATGTCATCCTTGTATTTCTTAACAATTTTCCTTGGGATCCTTTCTCATTCATTCATGTTTCTTTTGAATACAACAAAGAATGTTGTCAGAGAATTATCTCGATTCTTCAAATCTCCCAAGCTATGCATGTAATAAATTTTTTTATTTGCAATAGGTCTTGATGTATCCCATATTACCACATCATGTCTTTAAGGAAGCTGTCTAAGAAAGTAGAACAACATACACACAATCAGGGAACCAAAATTAAATGCATATTTATTCTCCTTTTTCATCTTCAGATTCTCAAACAATTGCTACCAAAGAAGTTCAAATAGATCATATTCTGCTCCATTTTCTTCCATGTCATATCTAGTGTATATAGATGTAGAAGACATAGAGTTTTCCCTATTTGTGAAGTAGATCTTGTGACCAATCATTATGGTTGCATACTTCACAACAGGATTGGTAATAGGTTTTTTTGTAAGAGCTCTTTTGTCAAATGTTTCTCCGGTGAGTTCCATCACCACTTCATTTTTCACAGACTTCAACACAGGTACGGGTTCGGTATCATAGAGTTTGGTAACAACCTTGATCACTTCTTTAGTTATTAGGTGAGGTCTTGTTGAAGGTTTTTTTTGCATAGTAACAACTTAGACAAAATATAATATCTATCTCTCTTGAAAGGTAAATCTCTATCAACAAGCCTCAAGAGATAATCCCAAGGTCTCTAATTTTAGGTCTTGAAAATGCAATAAAACAAATCAATGATAAATGTGAAAATTTTGGTTTTCCACAAAGGGCCTTACAAAAAAATACTGGAGTTTCCCAAGCTCATCAAATATGGCAATGTATTGATGCTTGTAAGTCCTAAACTAACCCAAGTTTAAAGAAATGATAAAATAAGTAAATGGTTCCAGAGATATTCTAAATCTAACTTCGAAAATCAGCTATGAAGATGACAAAGTATTCAAAATGGACCAAACCTTCAAACCAATTTCTGCTAAACCTAGATTAACCTGCTATATCACAAAAATAATGCTATCTCCTGGGGTATAAAGATTTTCAGATTGTAAAGGATTCACATATCAACCCAAATGTATAGGATTGAAATGAATAAATACCCACAATTAAACTAAGCACATCATAAATGGGCTCAGGCTAACTTTACACAACTACATACATTCAACAAGTAGGCAAAAGTATGGGGTAAGGGTTACTTAGACACTTCAAATATTCTACTATAAACACAACTAAATTATAAATATTTCTAAGATTATCTAAAGAGTAACTTACTTAAATCTAACTTTCAAAATATGAAATAAAAGAATCACAAGAACCATGCACAAATGAATAACACAATGAAGGAAAGCAAATAAAAATTTCTTCTCTTGTATTTTCTTCACCAAAATTTGCAACAATCCCAGTTTTTCAAGTATCTCAACTATTGGAGAGCTCTCCCTAATTCCTTAGCTAAAATTCTAACTCTTTCCTAGTTGTCTAACCTTCTCAAATGAGGGAAAAATCCTTATTTATAGAAATTCACACCTAGGGCTACCCAAATTAGGGTTTACATGTTAGGTTGGCCAAAATTCCCACCAAATTTTACAAGTTCAAAATTTACATTAAAATAATGGAGGTCGGCCTCCAAAACTCAAATTTTAGCAATAAATGCTCCCAAGCACAAAATCCAAGGTGCAACCAACCTGTCTTCTCATGTAAAATCAACATTAATGGCACCTCCTTCAAGGCAATCAAGCTGGGTCACCCTTTTCTCCTTCACCTACCTCATTCTTTCTAGAAATTTCTTTAATTTTTGCAAGGACTAGATCTAGGTTGGCTTGGGTTGGGGTAGATATCACATTCATTCTTTCCCTTTCTGAATTTAACTTTGTTTAATACTTGACTAAGGTTTCATCCCAGTCCACATACAGGATTTGATATCTATCCAGACGAGAGATGTAAATTTTAGTATCTTCTAATTGGTCTTTAACTGTTGGGCCCTCTATATTTGGAGAGTACACCTCATGCCACCATTGCTGCAATTGTCCCATGTTCAGGTCCTTCTGTCTAAATTTCTTCCTTCTTATGACAGTTTCTAGAAAAGCATTACAACTGTCAATGACCTCCTTTACCTTGGTCTGGGCCTTGGATAATGTTTTGGGCGCTTTCATCCTGAGTTCATTCTTGAAGTTGAAAGCCTCAACCCACTCCATAGCACAATGGGTATCTTGCATGGTGATGACACCCTCTTTAACCAAAGTCTCTACTCGAATTCCAAGGATTATCTCCAATTCTTTGACAATTGTATCATTTGGTGGTTGTTTGCAATCATCAAGGAAATATTTCAAGTCCTTAGAGAAGAAATATGACCTCTCATAGAAAGGCAACACCTTTTCAATCATGTCATCTTCTCTTTCTCATACACTCTGCAACCATTCTTGCATATCCTTCACAAAAGACTTTACTCTCTCTATCTCTGAGACTGCTTCCTTGGACAACAATCCCTCTCGAAATGAAGAACTCTCACTACTTTGTGATTGCATAGGTTTGATTAAATGTTGACCATACCTATGCACTTCCCTTAACTACTTCTGCAATTCTTCCTTTTCCTTAGTTTCTTTATCCAATCTTCTCATAATTGCCTGAGATGAGTCTTAGAAATCTTCCTTTTCCTGCTCCTTTGTGGATAGGCCAAGGTTAATAGTTTGTACTTTTTAATTTGTGGGCCTTACCTCATCCTTATACTTGTCTTGTGTCAAAACAACAACATGGATAATTCTATTATTAATTTAATCCCTTGAAAACTTGGAGACTATTCTAGCCCTCTTTCTTTCCTTAGGTTTCCCCCACTTCTCTAGGAGTTTGTCTCATCTTGGAGTTTCATCCTCCACAATAATTTCCTTCTGCTTTAACCTCTTTTTGAACTAGTCCAAGGCAACAGGTTGCTCTGTCTCCACATTCTTTTGATTGGTATCATGTCTAGACTAATCATGAGGAGGACTTTCCTCAACAACCTCTACATTTTCCCAATCCTTTTCTTGATCTTGTTGTTACTTGTCGTTATCACCTTTATCTTCTGACTCATCTCTATCTTTATGTAATTCACTATCATTAGAATTTTCATCCTCAACCTCAACTTGGGTTTGATCCAAGTTCTCTTTCTATAGGGGTTGGGATGGCATTACCACTTCAGAGGCTACCCCTACGCTTTGCACTTCCT
The DNA here is from genome assembly GCA_007115665.2 of Sequoiadendron giganteum. Lineage (NCBI taxonomy): Eukaryota > Viridiplantae > Streptophyta > Pinopsida > Cupressales > Cupressaceae > Sequoiadendron > Sequoiadendron giganteum. Next base: position 806,291,741 of record CM021101.1, on the reverse strand, counting down.
TATCCTTGAATTGCTTTCCAAAATCACCTGACTACCCACTCCTGGGTGTAGCAACCTCTTCATTTGAATGGGAGAGTTATCTCCGAGAGTTGTCTCTTCCATGTTTTGTTTAAGATCATTAGTAGGTGCCCCTTCAGTGGTCACCTCTTTTCCTTTATCAACATTCCTTGTTGGAAGAGTCTTGGATTTAGGAGAATTCCTCCTTACATATACCTATGGGTTTTCTGTAGAGCTCTCGATATCAAAAAATTTGGAGGAAGTAGTTTTATCCTCAGTAGTCTCAGTTTTCTTGGCTATCTTCTAGCACTCAGTTACCAGTCTCCTCCTTTTGGTAGGTTGAGGAGTCTCTGAACTCCCTCTTCAGTAGCTTCCTTGGTCCACTTTGTAGAGTCTGATGAGTCTCAAGGGAATCCTTGAGTAACTTCTCTTTATAAATTCAAATTCATCTCTACAATTAGCTCAGTAATATTCTATGTGATCCTTGTGTCTATATTCTCTACTAGCTTGCTTTTGTGCTTTCCCATAGGGATCAATTTTTTTTTTCTGTTAGTGTGTGAATATAGCTTGAATTGCACCATTTCTTTCTCTAAGTATTGATAACTTTGGAGGGAGGGGTAGGCTTCCAAACTGCCAATCATAAATGGAAATTCATCTCCAAGCCCTTTACTTTTCTTATTTTGCAATACTATTTTGAAGGCCGCGATTTTCCTCATCAATTCTAGTAGAATGAGCTTATTGGTGGGGTACCTTGGAATTTTGATTGGTACTGCAAGAGATCCTTGTATTTTGATGTAAGAGAATATATGAAAATGTATGAACCACTGTCCATATTTCTAGATCAACTCCATTGCCTCAACAGAGATCCTGACATGAAGAGCACCCTATAGAAATCTAGGAATATACATGAAGAAGGAATCATTTCCTCTCCTATAATTCATTGTGTTAAATTGGATCCAGGGGTAGACATCCCATATCCTATCCTTTCCAAGAACCCATTTACAAATTAAACCCCTATATTTTTTCTTGCATTCTAGCATGTAGAAAAGATGAGATGTCATCATGAACACATTGGAATCTTAGACATATCTCAATTGTCTGTCTAGATTGTCACTCAAGATACCCACCCAGTGATAGTGTTTTCCACACAAGATTAGAGTGATTGGGTAGAAAATTCATGTCCTAAAAGTGAATGCTTCTTCCAACCCCATCACCATTCCTAGGAGTGTGATATTATCATGGTATTCCATCTTGAAGTCACTCCTATGTAACTTCTTTGGGAGTTTAGAATAATGCAGCTTTAGTTTAGCAATTCAAGAGTTGCTCATTATATCTAAGTTCTTGGAGGGATCCTTAGCATAAAACTCATCTACTTCCTAGATGTTAATCTCTCTAATAAGCTTGTGGTGAGAGGCAATATTGAAGGTCTCAGCAATTGACTCCTCAGTCAAGTTGGCCATGACCCTTCCTTGTGGTCCCACTATTACTCTATGGTCAACATCATAATTTCTAGCACATTCTAACACTAGCTAAGGGCACAATAGTGTAGGTGGAAACCCCGCTGCCTAAGACAAACCCATATGTGTAATGATTTGCACCAGCTAGGTAGGTGCCTTACCAAACATCCTTTTCTAGAAATCCTCATAATCAACATGTCCCATATTCATATAAGCTATCTTTGACTCTGGCCATATCCCTTTGAAATCGTACTTCATTATCTTTGTCCTCTTTTTGACATCTTCCTATACGAGTGAAGATTTTGTATCGGTACCCTTTCCTTGGCTCAAATTTTCCTGTATCTATTAGAAAACATAATAATCACCATGAGGATAGTCATTGATAAAATCATTATTAAAAGAAGACATATAACAAGCTCTTAATTAACGCCAAATTCTCTTTATTCATCTCAAGATCCAAAGATAATTTATCATAAGTCAATGCATTTCGAGATTTCAAGGGGTTGGACGATTTTTATAAATTTTGACCTAAGGTAGATTCTTCGCAGGACATAAGGGTTAGAGATTTCAGGGTTGGGTGGATTTTCCATAGGAACCAAAGCTTGGGGAATTCAAGGTGGGGAAGAATCCTTGAGAGTTATGCTTCACACCCGAACCTTGAGTTACAAACTTATTCCTTGAAGACTTAGGGTTTTCAGGGGGGTCCATGAAGAATTACAGAAAATCTGAGGGGGCTCAAATTCTCCTAGTGGATTAAGGCTCACAAATTCTGAGTCGGGGTGGAATTCCTGATGAGTTCACTTTATCATCCGTCAAATGTAAATTTAATTCCTTAATGCCTTGGGGTTTACTTCATGTTCACCCAGTGATACTTCCTCCAAGCTTGGCTTCCTTCTTTGTTGTGCCTTTGAAACTTTCATACCTATGAGGATTTGGGAAATCCGAGGTTGAGTGAATTCCTCAAAGGAAATACCTTCAATAAATATGTGGTATGGTGGAATTTACAAAGATACGATGTCTCTTTAAACCATTCCTAAGTCACACTCAATCACCCTCAATCTCGGCTCGGACTTAAGTCGGACGTAGGAGGGGCTAAGTTGGTTCTCGAAAGTTAGCGCGGTCGATGGATTCAAATAATTCTAGAGGCAATGAAATCTCCTAAGGATTAACTCTCAAAAATTTTGGGGTACCTCAAAATCTCAAAAATGGGCCCGACTTCAAATATTTTCTTCACATTTTACTTCTCATGAAAAATCTAAGTATTGTTCCCTTTCATCTTATTGATTTCAAAGTTACGGTTTTACCTTATTTTATGAAAGATTCACATTTGCATCTTTATTCCCCAACATGGGCTGACACATCACACCATAATACCTCATTTTCATTATCAAAATTAACATCTACGCCAGCTAGGGCACGATGGGTATGATAAGGGTTTAGGGCTTATTATTTTCATGGTGTCATTGTATCACTCTCTTGGACATTTACCTGAATTTGCACCTGACACCAGATTTAATAAACATCCTCCTTCATTCCCTAAATCACATATGATGTAGGAAACCCTAGCTTATAGCAGCACACAGATGACTACAATGAGATAAACCCTAACACACATGAAACAACCATTCAATCTCGAAAGGGAGTATAAAAAAAACCCTGACTCACCAAAGCTCCAATGATCAATCAAAATGCACATTCACCAACACGTACCATCATAAAAAAAAGATAGATTTCAGGGGTCACCATCAAATCACCACATAGAGATAAAGCTAGGTCATAATCACGAGGCAAAAGAGGGGAAAAAGCCTACCTTTAAGGAGTGAAAACTAGGAGATAATCAACTAATTCCACCTTTGAATGGGAGCCAAAATAAATGAGTAGGTTTGTAATCATCAAACACTATCACCAGTCAAGGAGAAAGACTTGGCTCATCAAATGCCACAAACTCGAAGAGTTCAAAATGATAAAAATGGCAATCAAATAAATTTTAAATAACCAGCTAGGACCACATTAATCACACCCAACAACCCCTCATAAATGAATGGCATGAAATATGAGGAATTGGGAAATGACCTACAGATGGACTCGAAAAATATGAACAAGGCCAGATTCTTTGAAGGATTAAATTGCGAGAATTTTGAGCCAACTCAAATTTCCTGAGATAACCCATCGCTCGGGAAATCTAAGCTAAGGTGGAATCTCTAAACTTAATCAAGACTTTGCCAAATTTTCCCGCAAGTGGAATTCTAGGTGAAGGCATGGAATTTAAATGATGACCTAGGATCAAGGAGCAGTAAGAAAAGCACCCTAAGTGTAGTTAAAACATCAATTTCTCCAAGTGAAGAAAAATACCAAAATTCAAAGGAACCTATCCCTTAAGGGGAAAAGGTGAAACCTAAAGTAGAGCAAGAGACAAAAGAAAGTGAAGAGAGGGTCTCTACCTCTAGTGGGGAATGTGTGTATAATATAAGACTTGAGCACGTTCAGTGACTAACTTAATCTAAAGATTCATTCACTTTGACTGTTTAGCACATGGAACACCGAATAAAGGGCCTCTACCAACCTATCCTCGAAGGATGATTAAATTTTGTAAAGGAAATACTTAGAATAGACCCAAATAAAGAAATATTTGATGTGCAAGTAAGACACTTTACCTCAAACTAGAAGGTAGAGAAGCCTCAAAGCCAAAGAAAATATCAAGAAAAACCACCTGAACTAACCAAAAGAAAGAAAAGAAATGAAAAAAAAACACCTACTCTAACTATTTACAAGGGTGAGCTAGAAAACAACTGAAGCGAGGAAATAATGCTTCAAATGTTTCCCATTGATAGGAAATGAGACATCTTCTCTGGTGAGAGTCTTAAGGAAATTTTTTTTATCTCTTAGGATCTCAAAGATCTGATAGGGGCCAAGCCACAATTTTTCAAATTTACCATTCTCCCCTTTCTTTTCATGTGCTTTGTCCCAATATAGAACCAGGTCTAGAATCTGAAAGGCCTTAACCTTAGCCTTACGATGAAACCACCTTTTAACAACACCTTAATGTTTGGAAAAGTTTTCTAAGGCTGCATCCCTCTTCTCCTCTAGCTATAACAATTCGGCCAGACGAGCCTCTAAACATTCTCCTTCCTTGTAGTACTCATTAATGAACTGGAGGGTGGGAATCCTTCATTGGATAGGAAATAAAGGCTCAAAACCATACACCAAGTGATATGGAGAAGTCTCGAGGGACGTTTTATTTCATGTATGATCTGCCCACAAAGAAAATCTCATTTAAGTGTGGCAATCCTTAGGATTCCTCTCAAGCAACTTATGAATCACTATCATGAGGTTCTTATTTGTGGACTTCATGAGACCATTCCCCTAAGGGTAGTAATTTGAGGCAAACTTAATCACAATATTGTGATCAAATACCTAGCCCGAGAATTTCAAAGATGAAAATGTAGAACTATTATCACATACCAAAGAAAAAGGACAACCAAAGTGATTAATGATGCTTGACTTGAGGAAATTGATCACTACCTTAGTAGTACACTATTTGCAAGCGATAGCTTTAGTCCACCTAGTGAAATAATTAGTAAAGTAAGAATATACCTATGTCCTGCAAAGGATGGTGGGTTAATTGGGTCGATGAAGTCCTTACCCCACTATGCAAAGGGTTTTACCTCAATAATGAGTTGTAGTGGAAGAGAAAAATGCTTATCCTTCATAGCACATGTCTAGCATACATGATAGATTCTTACATGATTATGCATTTCCTTGAATAGAGTAGGCCAATAATACCCTTCCCTTAGGGTCTGATGTGCAGTAGCGGGTCCATAACCATGGCCTATACCATATTTGTCATGAAATTTTATCATCACGCGAGACACTTTTCTTTTCCCAAGCACCATAAATAGATACCCTCATGATTCTTCGTGTACATAATGCCCCCTTGTCACATGTAACCGTCACTTTTCAAGCGCAATACCCTTTGTTGCACTGTGTTTAAATGATCAGGCCATTTCTGGTTCAATAAGTAACATACAATATCATCATACCAGTCATCCAGAGATACATCTTGAAGGTGATACTATGTGCAACAATCTCTAGGCCTATTCCAATAATTATCTACGTCAGAGCCTTCCCCCTAGCTAGCTTCATGGGTTGAATCTCTATATCATACTCTTACAATGTGGTAACCCACTTAGCTCTTATTTCTCCCATCACGTTTTGCATCAGCAGGAGCTTTGCGGCTGGATCAGGGACAATGACAAAGACCTTATTTATTAGCATATAATGTTTGAACTTCTTAACACCTAGGACTAGAGCATAAGCTTTCTTCTCCACATTTGGATATCTCAATTCTACATCTCTAAGGGGAGCACTCATAAAAGCTATAGGATGTTCATTTCCCTCATCTGATTCTTGAGTCAGCATACTTGCACAGGAATGATCAGATGCAAAAGATTATATGTAAAAGGGATTATGATAATTAGGACTTACTAGGAAGGGTGCAACAACTATGGCCCTCTTAATTTCATCAAATTCTTGTTTAGCTTCATCACTCCATTCTAGTTTCGCATCCTACTTCAACATTGCATTTAGTGGCTTTACTATTTTTGCAAATCCTGTGATGAAATTTTGAATGAAATTAATCTTCCCAGAGAAGGACTTCATCTCCTTCTTGCTGGAAGGTGGCTGAATATTTAAAATAGCTTGAATTTTTTCAGGATTAATTGAAATTCCATGCTCAGAAATGACATGTCCCAGGAGTTTTCCTTCAATCACCCTGAAAATGTACTTCTTGGGATTAAGGGAGATGCCAAATTCCCTACACCTCTGAAATACTTTGCAAAAATTTGCAATGTGGTCATCCTTGTTCTTGGAGAAAACTATCAGATCATCCATATAGATAATGATACATTTTTCTATGGTGTCCTTAAAATAAATATCCATCACCCTCTTGAATGTGGCCCCTGCATTGATCAATCTGAAAGGCATTATTTTGTAAGTGAATGTATGCCACTTGGTGGTGAAGGTAGTCTTATGCATATCTTTGTATTCGATGATGAATTGATTATAACTAGAGTAACCATCTAGGAAGGACATCATTTGAGATCCATTCACAATCTGTAAGACCTCATCCAATGAAGGAATTGGATATTTATCCTTTTCAGATGCTTGATTAAGGTTTTCAAAATCAACACATAACCTTATTTCTTCATTTTTATTATGGATGAGAACCAAATTGGCCACCCATGTGGAGTGTCTAACGGGAAATATGATTTGAGAAAATAATAATTTCTACACTTCCTTCTAAATGATTGGCTCTAATAGTGCATTGATAGGCCTCTACCTCCGTCGGAAAGGTTTTTCTTTGAGTTTCAAAGGAATGGTGTGCATTATAATCGAGGTGTCATAAGTCTTCAAATCTTGATAACTCTATACTATGACATCCCAAAAAGCATGCAATGCATCTATTAGACCTTTCCTTTCTTCTGGGGTACATTCCTTTCCAATTTAAACATTCTTAACATCATTAGGAGTGCCCATGTTGTAGGTATCGCACTGATTATCTATTGAATCTGTTTTCATTTGTTGATCTTGATCCTTTATCCTGTTAAGGTCAAAAATCCTCTCTAACTTCACCATCCCTCTTAGGATTGTGTTCATCTTCAAATTGAGAAATCCTTCCATATCTAGCTCTACTTCCTAGGGCTCCATCTCATAGATCACTTGTGAAGTGAACACATCAGAACTAGTTATGAAGTCTAGGATATGCTTTTCATCCTCAAATACTTGAAATTTCATAACATTGTGAGGTACAAAAGGGACTGATGTTAATTCAACAATGAATTTCTTTAATCCAGATAAGGATAGAGGGTCCTATGTACTAATTGCTTGAGCTAAAGGATTTGTAGTATGATTTTTAGCCCTCAGAATTAGCTGGATGTTAAATGCATCAAAGCCTTTGATCAAGTCCCACACGTTGTGCCGATAATTAGTCATCCTCCTATCGTGACAAGAATATTGCCTCCTGACCTATTTTACTACTAACTCAAAATACCCAAACACTTGAAATACCTTGATATTCTTATTCAGTGCAATGATCAGTCCATGTATCAAAGCCTCATACTCGGAAACATTATTAGTGCATTGAAATTGTAACCTATCAGCGAAAATAAGGTTTTTCCTCTCAGACTTATCAATTCGAACTCGGCTCTTGCCCCTTGCTTACACTTTGATCCATCAAATTGTAGAGTCAAAATTTTAGTAAAAGAAATGCCTCTAATATTCCCACTTTTGCTGGAGGAAGGATTTTATTGCACAACTAGCTCTTTCCCCTTTTTGTCTTGATGCATCTCTTTCTCTTCAAGTCTAACCATTGAGGGTGGATTACCACATCTCTTGATATACTCAACCATAGTCTAACAAAGACAACACTCAAACTCAGGGTGGGAAGCATTGTGCACCCTATACCAATTGGGAAACAACAATTCCTCAAAGTTAATTTGTCTCCCCAAACTTATTTGGTCCTCAATGCATTTCTGAATAAATTCTTGAAAATTTTCAGACAGTCTGATATTACTATCACTCAATTCAGAATCTTCATTTTCTACAATTACCTCACTGCTGCCAGAGGATTGAGTGAAATCTCCAAGTATGTCACACATGATAAAAACCTCCTCTACCTCCTGGTCCTCAGTAGCAACTGCTAAGACATGGTTTTCTAAACTTGCTTCAGAAATGAGTAATTCATTAGAGGTATTATGATATTTAGTAATCAAGTACTTTAGTATAGGTTCTCTCTCAATCTTGATCTGATTCAAGACTCCCTTCCAAGGAAGCCACATATGGGAGTGATCCATTGAAGTGTACCCATTAAGGACTATCATAAATTCTCTACCAAGAATCATTCTGTAGGCATCAGGTATATCAGCCACTTGGATATTAATAACTTGTTGCACTACGGGATCAGATGCCACTTGCATTGGGATCATGTTTAATTCCCCTACTACACTCACCTCAGTTTTATCTAATTGAATCACCTTTCTTTGGGAGGGAGAAGGGGTGATGCCAAGAGCTTTATAGATTGAGAATGGCATTACATTTGTGGATGCACCAAAATCTAACAGACAGTTATGCATATTTTTTCCAAAGATTCGAATAGAAATAAAAAAAGGAGGAATATCCTACTTGGTTTGGAATATACTTACTAGAGAATCAATGTTAACAACCTAGATTTTTTCCTTTTCTCTACTCCTATCATTTGTCTGTGCTTGTGATTTCTCCCTAGTCGGTTGAGTATTTTGATTTGGGGTTGAGTGGGAATTCAGTGTTTTCTAGTTGTATCTTTAATCAAGGGTTCAGTAAAACCAACCCCCTTTGTAGCAGAGTCCTATGAGAACCTCATGGATTCTTGGTCATTCAACGATCCTAACACAACACTAAAAATAGCTAGAAATCTTAACAACTCAAAGGCTGAAATAATAACCTTCACCTTCTTGAGTTCCTCTGCTACATATTCTCCCATCTGAAACACAACTATATCAGATTGACTACTCTTTGATGATGTCCATTGTTGGTCTTTGGAATATTCTCCTTTTCAAGCATCAGAAGATCCTCCTCTAGAGAAATATTGTTTTGGTACATGAGCATATGAGGGGTTACTACTGGAATTGGGATCGGGGAGAGTGTTGAAGTTCTTCGAAGGAGTAGAGGTGGTAAAGGGTCCACTGTCCTGCCTATTTCTTAAATCATACAACCTAGTCCTTAGGTGGAACATCTGCACTTCATCAATTTGTTTCTCTTCTTCATCCAAAAGACCATTGTCAAAATCTCTGTCATTTTCAAATAGCTCTAATATCGATTCCCCATTGTATACCTGGTCTGATTTTGTACCTTCCTCTTTGGTCTCTTCTCCTATCAGAAAAGGGGTGTGGTTCAACACCAACATTGGCGAATCATAAGGATCCAAGGGCACTATTTCTTGAACATACGAAGAAATCCCCATAGCATCTTGTACCTCCAACTGAAATATAGCTGCAATTGTTTAGAACTCAAGACAATCAAATTATGAATGTTGGGTTGTCTCGTGAATTTGGCAGTATCCTCTAAGAGCGGACTCTGCTAGGAGGACTGTGCTAGTAGTCTTCTCTGGATTTCCAGGCTAATCTAATGGTGTTAGAATCCCCCCATTTTTAGGCTTGGTGTTCCAAGACCTATTTTTCCTTGGTGGTAGTCTCCTATCAAATTTTTGTCTTGATGAAAGACCCTTGTCATAACCCTGGTTATATCCTTGTACATACTCTCTATCATCTCTGTTATAACCAAAATCTCTATTGTCCATGTTATCTCTATTATAGTTAGATTAGATGCTCCTTTGAGCAGCTTGTAATTGGATATTTTGGTTCCTCAGGTAAGTTACCTTAGTGGACAACTTCTTAACTTGTTTCATTAGTTTGTCTAGCCTTTCCTTGTCTGAGTTACTCGAAGCAAGCCCAAATTTTATAGAATTTTGCAAATAGTCTACATGAGAGCCTTCATTCAAAGATTGATTGAGCACCTCAGAATTCTACAAATAGCTTGGGATGTTATCCTATTGCTGGGGGAAAGGTGCTTGGCCTACATTGTGTGAATAATTTTATGCAAGGGTTGCTTGATTTAATAGGGGTATCGGATGTGGAACTATAGGAGTTGTGGGACTGGGTTCATGAGTGGAGTCTAATTTTTTATGGCCTAACTTATGGCTTGGATTTGCCCTGGATGAGCAGTAGGCCCTAATGATTGCAAAGGTCCTGACAAGTGTTGCCTTAAATCTGTACTTTCCTTGACTGCTTCTGTATATGCATTTAGCAGACTATCAGGAGGATTATGCTTCCACTTGATGAAAGTAGAGGTCAAGTTGTCCAATGCATCATAATAAACCTCTCTAGCCATGACATCATCCAAAACATAGGGGGATTGCAGCCGGGTATAAGCACAGTGGAACCTATTATTGAATGACCCTATTGGCTCATTGACTTTTCTTTTGACCCTACTGAACTAAAGGTACAACTCATTAGCACTAATGGGAATTTCAAACTTAGCATAAAAGCTTTCTCTAGGTCAACCCAACTACTTATAGATCCAACTGGTAGTGATTATACCAATAAAAGGCTTCTTCACCTAATTAATATGGGAAAATATTGCATGCAACATCCTCATGATTAATGATCCTATCCCTAAGGGCGGTCTAGAATATTCTAATGTGTTCCTCAATTGTTCTATTGGCATCACCCAAATGAAATTTGGAACAAAAGTGTTCTGGGTTTTTTGTTATGATATTATATAGTTATTGAAGAGAAAAGGTGAAGGGTTATTATCCAAGAAATCCATTGGCAGAAGTCGGGGTGGGAGTGATTGATTGACCTATGGTTGGGGCTACTGAATGCATGAAGGATGAGGTTCAGAGGTTGTAGGTTTAGTGGAAGTTGATTTAGAATATGATGATGAAGAGGATGATGATGGCCAGATGGGTGAAGATGATGATGCCCCTCCTTTCTTGGTCCTTCTTGACCTAGTAGGACCAAAAAGTGTAGTCTTTGACACTTTTCACTCATTTGGACCCTTGCCTATGGATTTTGGACCTTTTTCAACCTCTTTTTACCTCTTTCCAAGCCTTGTGCCAAAGTGTTGTAAAGTGTTATAAACTTTTTTCACACTTTCCTAGGATTTTCATCACTAAATCAACCCTCTCTTATGCTATAATGATCCCTTAATGTATATACATCCCTTATTTTAGTGTGTTTTGTGAGACAATTCTGAAAAACATTATTAATCACATTTTAATCACTGAAAACCAATTAAAAATGCCTAGGTGGACTAGGCCACCACCTTGGGCGACCTAGTCCCATGTGGCTTAAAAATTTAAATGAACTTAAATTTCTTTTGGGATTTTATTTCCTAAACCCTAAGATCAGTTTGTGTGGTGTTATTTCGAGGAAATTAGGGAATAAATTGTATAAATAAGGGTTTTCCTCCTCATTTTTGGTCTCCTCCTAGTTCATTATTCACTCTCCACTTCTCTCTCACTCTTCAAAAGAAAGTTAGGGTTTGAGTATTCTAAGTCATCAAGACATCTTTGTTGAAGCACTCAAGGGTTGAATCCTCCATTTCTGCAACTCAAGATCAATCATCATGACAAGGTAAACTCCATTGTTTCATGTTTCTTTACATTATTTCATCATTTTATTTGATTATCTAAAAAGGATTTGACCAGGGCAAACCACTAATCCCTAACAATCAACATTTACTTCTCTCTCTTTGTGTGTTTGTAGATTTAGGTATCTTGGAGGCTTGGAGATCATTCAAGAATGAATTGAAGACTTTTCTAGGGAATTTCCTTGTTGATTAGGTTAAGAATCCACACAAAAGGACACCTATAGGCCGAGAATCAAAGTTGCAAATCTGAACACCCGAAGAAGCAGAAAGTGCAAACCGAGAGCCTTTGTTTCTGCCTTCAAATCTCCCAAAATATGGAAGTGGAATAGGTTTCCATTAGTGGTGACCTAGTCCCATGGTACATGTAGTTTTGGGCTTTCTATAGATCTGAGTACCCTTTTGGCAGAAACGGGTTTTGACGGATTTTCACAAAAAAAGGACTAGGTCGCCCAAAATGGTGTAAGTGTCCTAGCAGGCCTAAATCTCAAATTCAACAACATTTCCAGCCTTTGCAAGTTTCTAGGTACACACCCTTTCCATTTCCTAGCTTTCTTTCTTGTTTCATAAGCTTTCTTAGGTCATTTAACATAAGTTTGCATATCATTATGTGTTTTCCAGAATCTTTTACATTCCAATAGTTTGCATCCAATAATTATTTTATTTCATTAGTTTCCAAAATTTAGGGCATCCCAAACACATCGCTTTAATCCCTTAACCCCCTTTGAATGAACACAAAAAATCCCTTAGTGTGAAAGAGAGTGATTTCCTAACCTAGCTTCTAGGTGAAAAACCCTAGGAGCTTATTGGGGAATCCTCTTTCCCTAATTGCATTATTTTTGGTGGTAAATTTTGGTGAACCCAACATCCTACCCCCTTCCTGTCTGATTTGGATTTCTCCATGGTCTGAGGATTAACTTGCATTTCATTTTTCATTAGTTAAGTTGCATTCTAAGGTTTCAAAATTTACATTAGTGAAAAGTGCATATAGGTTGCATTTTTTTTTGCATCTTAGAACATTAAACATCTCTAAAATTTTGCATTTTCATGTTAGGTCTGCATCACCCAACATAGAAACCACCTAAATCTACCAAAATATTATGTAAAATCTCAAACAAATCACTAGTAGGACTAAGTCGCCACTCTGGGCGACCTAGTCCCTTTAGGCCTTTGAAATTTCTCTTTACAGAGTTGAAAACTCCGTTTTTATGCTTCTATTTTTTGCCAATATCTATCTGTGTCAATTGGTTGTGTTTCTATAGCATGTGTAGATACCAAAAATTGGTCTAGGCCTACGAGTACACATTCGACATAATTTTCTATAGTCCATCGTCATGATTAAATAATGCTAATTATTTTATTATCCTTTCTAACATATATTTCCTCTATTAATTAAATACCCCTTTTTAATTAATTCATTATTAACCTTTATCCAACTTGATTAATTAAATAAATCATATTTATTTAATGATGTTGTGAACTAATTAATTCTTCCCCCTTTATCATACTTTTTCCAACTATAATTAAATACCTTTATTTAATTATTCATTTAACCTCTTTTATCTATAATTAAATATTATTATTTAATTATTCATTTAATCCTTTTCAAATAGTCAAATTAAATAAATTACTTTATTTATTTAATTAAAATCTCTTATTTCAAATGTTGAAATAAATTAGCATTTAATTCATCATTTAATTAATTATGTCACATTCCTCTAACATTCAGTTATCTCTTACATTCACTCACCTTCAGACTAAAGTTCTATTTTTAGTTCTCCAGTTATCTCTTGAGTTAAACACCAGTTTATCTCTGCGAGAGAACTCTCCGTCACAACTAGTCGATTAACTAGTTCTAACTCATGTTTGCATTCAAATGCATTTATTCTTCAACTTCTAACTTTGGCTTTTGCATACAAAGTCTATTTCTTCTATTTTTGGAGATTAAGATTGTGAACTTGTGTTCTAACTCATGTTCTAAATTAGTCTCTATCTGCAGTTGAACTCACGTTCTAACTCATGTTCTATCTGTCACATAACTCATTGCATGACATTGATCAATCTCATCCGTCGATCTCTCTTTCAATTTGAGCCGATCGTTCGAAAACACAAAATCTATAAAATGGCCTGTCATTATCATTATTCCTCCTCCCGAAATCATTATACTTTTGAGAAGAAACAATCTTTGATATTTTGCTTAGACATTCAACACAGCTATACTTGCATTCAAACACAAAAATCTGAGGGAAAGAATACTTAAAAAGGAAAAATGGAGAAGAGCAATGGAGTTAATTCGAAAGGGTGAATGAATATTTGATCTTATCATCATAGATTTAATCTACAGTTACATTTGGTGAACCCAATGTGAACCGCACTTCAAATCCGCACATCTTTCCATTTTTTCGTTTTCTATTTTTCATTTTTCGCAGGTTTTCCGTCCAGTGAACCGCATCTGTCAAAAACAATGATGCAACTATCATTACGAAATGCATCTGCCATGCCATAAACCACATCCGCCTATCAATCGCCACATCTGACTGTCAATCACCGCATCCACTTGTCAATCGCCGCATTTTCCTATCAATCATCGTATCTTCCTTTCAACGAATTATCGAGTCACATCTGATATGCCTTTAACCGCATCCACCTGTCACCAGTCGAACCACATCTGTGGCTCCAAAAACCACATCGAGCTGGTAATGTTTTTCATTTTTTTATTCATTTTCGTACATCCAGATTTTTTGTTTTTGCTTTTTACATTATTTTGGATTTTCGCTAATGTTTGTTACAATTGTGTCAAGGTGGAATAACAAGTGTTTTCAGGACGAAGCATAGAAGATAAAACAAAAACCAAAGACAAACGATGAACTACTGAAAAATTTGCATGCAGGACCTAATGCCTTTATCTTTTTAGCATGCTTTTGTTTTGGTAGATAGATAATCCTCTTGTGGGTTAAAATGAACTTCTACTTGGTAGTGTAAATAATCTCGTTTGGGCTTAATAATTTATCAGTGTTTTTCGTGTCTGCATTGTTAGTTTAGAACCCCACAATTTAGTAATCGAAGTATCCTCTCCCCTTGCGCATTCATGCAATCCTGGGTGTAAGAGAAACAGTTACTGACTCTAGAATTTGGGCCTGTCTTGGTGGGAAAAGTACTCACCCCAAGACGACTCAGACTGGTAGCACGCTAAAGCCAAGCGACTTCCAGCCAATATATAAAAGTGGATTCTTGGGGAAACCCCAAGAATCATGCACACTATTGAGATGAGATGGACAGAAATGGACTCTCGCTAACGTTGGATAGTGTCCCATGAATAGAATTCTTGAATTAAACACTTTGTTATAGAGTTACCAGAATCCTACCTACTCTTTGGCGCAACAAGGTCTGCCCTGTGAAGCCATCTTACAATCTTATGGTTTACATGCAGAGTTGAAAGGTATGCCATGGGAGATTCATGGGTACTGTACCTTGGCTGCCCCATATAAGTGAGTGTCATGGAGGGGAGCCAGTGGGGTCAAGCTACTAATCATCCATCGTAAATATGTGTAGCTAGAGAAATCCAAGTAAGAATTCAACAAGTACTGTCCTAAAATCCTAGGGTGTAAATGTTTTTTGAGTCTCAACAATCCATTCATCACAAAACTAAAAATACTTTGAATGTTGTGTTTGCTATTTGTTGTATTTTCCAAAATCTTGATCAAAAAAACAAAGTTAGTCAAATAACTTTTGGGAAAAAATTCAGCTGTCAGAAAACAGAGTCGCATTTGTCAGTTTAAAAGCCACATCTGCATTAGCGAGTCACATCTATTAGGGCAATAACCGCATTTGTCTGTCAGAAAATTTTGTGTTTCACAATCTGTAAGTTTCGAGTCGCATATGTCATATTTCGTGTCACATGTGTGCATGCAAACCGCATCTGTCAAGTTTTGAACCACAAGTGTCTATCAGGAAAATCAACTTTATAGAGTCTAGAATAGGAAAAACCGCATGTGCATTGGAAAACCACAACTGTCATAGGAAACATCGCATCTGTCATAGGAAAAGTCACAACTGTCAAAAAAAGCCGCATCTATTAGAAACACCTCATCTGTCAAAAGTTGAACCGCAACTATTAGGTGAACCACATTTTTCTATTAATAGAAAACACCCAAAACTGCAAACTGAGTCTGAAACATCATTGTCATTTTTTCTTTTGGTTCTTAAGATCAACCTTGAATAGAAACTATCCAAATTTTGCTCAAAAACCTTGCATCCATTAGGTGTCATATACGTCTTAGTTACAATCCACATCTTCGTCATTGTCATCCTAAGTTGCATGCATATAGATACTTCCTAGGAAATTGCATATCACAGCATAGATAAGTTCCCTCGTCATTGGATAAGTTCATGTCCCGATTTGTCACACTCATTGAACCTAGTTACTTTAGTCTTATCTAGTGGATCTTTTCAGCTCAACACGTCTAGTTTGGATAATTCACCTTGTCAACCGTCATTATCCTACAATTAGGTTCCTTGGTCAAAACAAATCCTTGCATGCATTTACTCCATAGGTGATAGGTTATACCCATTTTAGAATCATTTACCATCATAGTCTACACAAGATTTTGCCTATTGTCCGTCTTACCATATGTCATCTTAGTATACGTCTTTTTAGAAATCATTTTAGCAACATCCTTATTGTCAAAAAATCCAAAAACATATAAATAGGACATATCGCTTTTAGGCATAGTCTGTATACCCTCATTTTGAGCAACTTTTTCATGGTCGAAACAAGGTCTCAAAAGAAATTTAGAGAAATGACAAACCCCAATGAATTCATCAATCCATTTGGAAATCAACCATGAGGAAGTAAAAGACCCCATAGACCTTTGCTTGAAAAACATGTCACTAGGGACACACATGGTCAAATTTACATAGAAGACATAGATGCAGCAGTGCAAGATCCTGAATTTGCATCCTTTATGGATGAGTGTTTGGCAAATGATCCCAAATGTTATCTAGCAAAGTTGCTAGCAGAAGGTGCCAAACTACCCATAGGATTTGATCTTAGTACTTTGCAAACACAATCAACTCAACCACTGCAAACTGCAACATCAACTGTCTCTATTCCCCAAATTACCATAGCGATACCAACTGGTATACCAACTCAAACATCGCCAATTGCAAACACAACCCTTTTCAACATAACACAAGGTTTACTATTTACTGCGAGGGAAACTTCCTCCAACCCCTTTGGCACCAACACGACTGGTAGAAGATCCAAAGTTGGTGGAAATATACCTATACCAAATCAAACCATTCAAACAGGAAGCATTCCTATACCAAATCAGACCATTCAAACAGGGAATATTCCTCCACCAAATCAAACCATTTAGACAGGATATATTCCTATCCCAAATCAGAACATTCTAATGGGATATATTCCTTCACCAAATCACAACCTGTCATAGAACATGGCCTTTCAAAACACCTACATTGATCGAAACAACGCTAATAACATGTCCTTGACACAAGTAGATGTCCTTCAAAACCAAATGCAAACTCTTCAACAACAAATGGACAACATGTCTATGTTAGGAAAACGAACTGCCTCATCACAAGACCTATGTCCGTGTCCATTTAACAAAGTGCTTTATATGACACCTTTCCCCCATGGATACATTATACCGATTTTACCTAAGTATAATGGGAGAAAGAATCCTTTGGAACACATTAGAGAATTCTCAACAGCATGCATGGACATATCGTATGATCCACATACTTGATGAGACTATTTCCACGAACCCTTGTCGGGATAGGATTGGAATGGTTTTCTAAACTACCATATGGTATACAATCTTGGGGTGAATTAGCTGAGAAGTTTTTCGAACACTTTGCCTTCAACATAGACAATGAGATAACAATATCAACCTTGTGCCACACGACACAAGAAGATGGTGAAACCTTCACCACTTTCTTTCAGAGATGGAGAAGTCTAGCTAGTAGATGTCTAGTTGAAATACCAGAAAAGCAAAAGGTCACTATATTCCTAGAGAACATCAACCCAAAACTACGAAGTGACTTAAGGGTACACTGTTGTACTTCATTTTCAGAATTGGTACAAAAAGGTGTCATCCTTGAGAAAGGTCTTATAGACAAAGGATAAATTAAGGTACCAGGCAGAAATCCATTTGTCCAACATCAAAACGCGCCAAATGATAGAAACAAATTTTGGTCTAGGAACAAAAACGTTACAAATGACGACATTGTTGATGCTAAAAACATACACACGGGACCGACTATCACGCTTAGAGGTTACAACTCCAATCAAGACATGATGAATAGTCCAGATCAAACAGCTAACTATTTCCAAAATTCACAACAACAAAGACCACAACAACGAAGATTTCCTACGCGTGAATTTACTCCTTTAGGACAACCAATTGAGGTTATATTTACAAAGAGTTGATTAAACACAATCTCATCAAACCTTTGGAACCAAGAGAGTATGATCCTAGACAGTTTAAACCTTCATGGTGGGATGACAAATTCTATTGTGACTATCATCAGATAAAAGGACATGGCCTACAACAATGTTGCCAACTCAAGAATATTATCCAAGAATTTTTTTGAAAATGGAACCATGGAGGTTAGTGGGAAGAAAAACTCTAAGAAAAGTGATCATAAGGTTTTCATAGACCCCTTACATGACCACACAAAAGGAAAATCCTCCAGTTCAGGACCCAAGAACGATCCATCAACCAATTATGCAAACACCAACTATGACTGTGGAAAAGGCAAGACCGTATATAGCTTTAGGGCTGCAAATGAACATGTTGATACCTTCACCATTAAGAAGCATCCGGAATGTAATGTGACCACATGTAGAATTAAGATTACTATTCCAGGTCCATCTTCTGACCCACCTACACAAGCTTCCAATTTCAAGTACAACCTTCTTGATCAATTGAGTAAAACTCCCACGCAAATATCTATCTTGGAATTGTTGACCTTATCACCTGAGCATCGATCCATTCTTGACAAATCTCTATAGAATACGACTATCCCTACTAACCTAGATGTCAATCGTTTCGAAGAGATGGTGGGATATTTGACCAACTCGCATCATGCCACATTTTCCCAACAAGATTACTCAACTGAAAAGTATGATCACAATGACCCTTTACATCTTGAAGTCTTAGTCCATCAAACTAGATTCAGATGAGTCTTGGTAGACGGAGGAGCAGGTTTGAACCTATGTACCCTAAAATTGGTTAAGGCATTAGGATTCTCAGAAATTGTGTAGACACCTCTAAGAGTATAGTCATCAAGGCTTACAATGATGAAGAAAGATCATCCAAAGGAGTGGTCACACTCCCTATTCAAATTGGCCTAGCAATCATGAACACCAGCTTCCAAGTCTTGGATCTCACCCTTCCGTACAACTTGTTGTTAGGTAGACCTTGGATACATGCAATGAAAGCCATACCATCAACATATCACCAATGTCTTAAATTCCCACATAATGGCACCAAGATCACAATTGATGGTGATCCAGATCCTTTTCAGTATTGTACAAGCCTAAAGGGAATTCCATAAAGACAGGTACCCATTAACCAAGAAGTTTCATCATCCACTTTATCCCAATACATTGACTCATCACATCTTACCAAGTCCAGTTCATTCAAACCTCCATCCACTACTCCTAAGCTTAAAATCAAAGACAAAGGCTTTGGAAAATATCATATAAAGGCATCATACTGTGTTAGTCAACTGATTTCACCTAAGGCATATGGCTTACCCATGGCAGATAAAAGACAGTCAACGGTCACATTTCATGTACCCCCTACAACGACATTGACCAAATGGGGAGAGTTAAGTGAAGAAATTATGGATCAAGGTGATTCCTAGTTGTATCAAGAGGAACATGAATACCCCTCCCCGTCTATTCAAATAGCTAAGGACCAGTATGGAAAAGGCTTTAAGATAATACAAAAGGAAGGCTATGATGGGCACAGTGGGTTAGGTCTACATCATAATAGAAGGATGAAACTGATCACTATCTACCCATGACCGAAATACTTAGGGCTAGGGTGTCAACCACTTAGAATTGAGTTTCCTATTACTTCGTCATCATTTCAATAGGAAGTGAGTGCTTACATCAAAACCAAGATATCGCATGAATCATCTCCCCCAATTTATGACAAACCCCCAATTTACGACAACCCTCCAATTTATGATGAATCCCCTTACTCAAGCGATGGTGAATGGGATTCCCTTTCATCTACCAGTACCATGAACATAGATGCCCTATTTGGAGAATTGGACCTAAACATGAAACATGTACCCAAACCATCTAGTCCTCATCCTAAGAAACACTTGTCCAAAGAAGAATGGCAGAAGAACTATTATTGGGAAACCCTTGATCGTGCATCTTGAGCACCTGATAAACCTTCTTCTAACAACCCACCCCTTACAATGGTCCCAAATTAGAGTTTACCTACCCGTAGGGAAAAGACCAAACAAGAGTTAGTCCAAAACTTATGTGACCATCTCAACCACTCTCTATTTACCTTGTCAGCAGCTACCTTTAAAAACTCCGATGATGACATGCCCCTTATATATCCCAAACTCATTGACTGAAATCAACAAGGTACACCTATTATAGATACATTCAAGAATGACGAAGCAATTGTTGAGTTCATGGGACTTAGAGAAGACATACCATGAGGGGATCATAAAGCTAGTTTTACCATAGACTTGGATGATAAAGCATATTTTGGAGAGTCTATTTACACCTCTAGTCACAAAAATGAGAATAAAAAGAAAAAAAACAATGAAAAGAAAAATGATGACTCCCTAGGTGAAAACCGAAAGGCGCCTTTGGACAAAGAAATAGTCAAAATAAAGGACGTATCTGAGGGCAAAAACCTCTCTGAGGTACCCAAGGATAGAGGTTTAAATATTCTCCCTGTTGAACAGGAAAAGTCACCAATGCTGGTAGAAGAATCTATTGAAGTCAACATAGGTACAGAAGAGAATCCTAAGAAGGTATATTTTGCAACTTCTTTAACAAAGACAAAAAAATTTGAGTTTAAGGGCTTCTTTCAAAAGAGAAAGATAAAATTTGCATGGTCATATGCTAACATGCCTGGGCTGGATCCAGACCTAATATTGCACCATTTACCATAGCCAGGTATTAAGCCAGTCAAACATATATTAAGGAAAATGCATCTGTAGATTGCTCTCTTGGTCAAGACAGAACTCAAGAAACTCTTGGATGTAGGATTCATAAGGACAATAGATTATGCAGACTGGATATCAAATCTTTTACCAGTGACTAAACCAACTGGGGGCATTTTTATTTGCATATACTTTAGAGACATCAACAAGGCATGTCCTAAAGATGACTTCCCTTTTCCGAATATAGATATGATAGTAGATCTTACAGCAGGATACGAGATGCTATCCCTCATGGATGGTTTCTCTGGATATAACTAGATTAAAATAGCACCTAAAGATCAACACAAGACTACTTTCATGTGTCCATGGGGCACCTATTTTTGGAATGTTATGCCATTTGGGCTTAAGAACGCCAGGGCTACTTATCAAAGGGCAATGACTACAATCTTCCATGACTTTGTAAACACTCTCATGGAAGATTATGTCAATGACATTATAGCAAAATTAGAAACAAGGGAAGATCACTTAAAGGTTCTCGACAAGATATTCCAGAGACTAGAGAACTATAATGTAAGGCTAAATCCGAAGAAGTGTTTCTTTGGAGTCAAATCAGGGAAATTGTTAGGGTATATCATTTCTCGAAGAGGTATTGAAGTAGACCTAGAGAAGGTAAGAGCTATAATAGAAATGCCTCCTCCAGTCAGCATAGGACAACTTAGAACTCTACAAGGTAGATTATAGTCAATCAGGTGATTCATAGTACAACAGGCGGATAAAATACATCCATTTCAGCATCTACTCAAGAAAGGAGTACCGTTCGTGTGGACGCCTAGATGTTAGGAAGCCTTCCAAAAAATTAAGGACTATTTGCTTACTCCACCAATCTTAATGCCACCTACAAAGGGAAAACCATTGATTTTATACATCTCAGCAACTCAGTCGGCATTAGGGGCTCTTCTCACGTAAAAAGATGATCAAGGTCATGAGAGAGTGGTCTATTATATTATTCGTACCTTAGTGGGCTATGAATTGAATTACAACAACATAGAATGTGCCTGTCTTGTGGTAGTCTTTGCTACCCAAAAACTTTGACACTACATGCTCAACCGACAAATAGTGTTAATTGCAAAAATTGATCCACTTAAATACTTACTTAGTAAGGCAACTTTGACAGGCTGATTGGCTAAATGGGTCATGATACTTAGTGAGTATGGCATTCAGTATGTCGAGAGAAAGGCTATTAAAGGATAGGTGATTGCGGATCAATTAGTTGGTGCACCTATAAAAGCAAACCATTCCTTAGTGGCAGATTTTCCTGATGAATTCCTCTTCAACATTGACATAAAAACCAACTAGAAACTATACTTTGATGGGTCACATACAAATCATGGTTTAGGAGCTGGTATCTTATTTGTCACACCTCAAGGTGATACCATTCCCAAATTATTTAGGATTGATTTCCCTTGTACAAACAATATAGCAAAATATGAAGCCTTAGTGATAGGCTTAAAAATGGCAGCTCAATGGAATATTAAGAGCCTACTTGTCTTTGGCGACTCTCAACTATTAATCCAGCAGGTAAATGATGAATATGAGACTAAGGATGAGAAGCTTGCCCCTTACAAGAGAATGGCTGATAGTTTCAAACAGTATTTCAAGGACATAACTTTTCAACAAATACCACACATTCAGAATAGAGTTGTAGATGCTATGGCAATCCTGGGTTCCTTGTTGGATATTTTGAGTAACGTGCCTAAATTCAAGTTCTTGGTTGAACAGCTGTTGGTCCTTGCCTATGATATCCCCGATACTATGATGGTGTGTACCATTGTTGGTCCTACATCTCCTTGGTATAAAGACATATTCGACTACCTAACCAATCAAACTTTACCTCAAGACTTGTCCAATAACCAACGTCGAACCTTCATCCGCAAGTCAGCTAAGTATACCATCATCGGAGAAAACCTATATAGACGTACCTTAGACAATGCCCTCATGAGATGTCTCGATGTTGAGGAAGCACAAACAACTTTGCGAGTGGTGCACGAGGGTATATGCGGATCCCATTTGAGTGGTCCTACCTTAGCCCTTAAGATTATGAGACTAGGTTATTATTGGCCTACAATGGAGAAAGACTCATATGTCTTTGTAAAGAAGTGTAGACAATGTCAGATACATGGAGACTTGATAAGAGCGCTAGTGTAGGAGCTTCATCCAATTACTTCACCATGGCCCTTTGCCCAATGGGGACTCGCCCTCATAGGTAAGATACACCCTTCATCATCCAACAACCACAAATTCATCATTATCGCCACCTAATACTTCACCAAATGGATTGAAGCTATTCCCATGACCTACATCACCGGCACCCAAATATCTAAGTTCATCCTAAACTACATCATTTGTCGGTATGGTGTACCCCAATCCATAATCATAGATAATGGCCACCCATTCAAGAACCAAGAAGTACGCCATTCATGTGAAGAATTCCACATCAAACACCACTTTTCCACCCAATATTACCCACAAGGTAATGGCCAAGCAGAGGCATCTAATAAAACCATTGTTAGAATTCTGAAAAAGACTATCAATGACGCTGGTCGTGACTAGCACCTGCAGCTTAATCCTGGCTTATGGGCTTATCGCACAAGCATCCATAATCCCATCGGTGCCACTCCATATTCCCTCGTATTTGGGTCCGAAGCTATCTTACCTATTGAGGTTGAAATACCTTCTCTAAGGGTATCCTTGAAGGGTCATGTTGATGATGAAGAATACCGTGTCTCTAGGCTACAAGAGCTTGAACTACTGGATGAACGAAGACAAAAAGCATTAGATCATTTACAAGCATATCAGAATCATCTTCATCGTAGCTACAATAGGAAGGTTCTCAATAGACACTTTGACATTGGTGACCTGGTATTAATGGAGAATCCGAAGAACCAAGCTGAACAAGAGAAACCAGGAAAGTTTGAGCCTAATTGGTTAGGGCCTTACATTGTCATAGAAGCCTTTGGGTCAAGAGTGTACCAACTCTCTACTCCTAAAGGAGATCCGCGTTTTTCACCTATCAACAGTCTGCATCTAAAGAGGTTCTATGCTTAGCTTCTGAGAATCCGTGTCTTAATCTAGAAAATACAATAAAATGAAGAAAACAAAACAATGGTTACCTTGATGAAAACCTGGCAAACAGGTGTCTTTATAGCACCAAAAAAATCAGAATATCAAAAAAGTAAAGAGAAATAATTCGTCCTATAGTGAAAACCACTTTGGTGGTGCTAGGGATAAGTACCATGGTGAAAACCTGGCAAACAGGTGCCATGTGTAGTCAAGCTCACTCTTTTGTCTACCATCATTCCAATCAGACTTTTCACCATCACTCATAATAAAGGATTGTTCTATCCATTGCTTGGAATGATTGACATCTAATTTCCCATTCCATCACATTATCCACTCCATCTCACATGTCTTATTCCCCACTGGGGGAAAATCCTTGTCCTATACCATGAACGCCTTGTACATAGCGTCACATTATCGAAAATGTCCTGAAAAAAAAAAATCCCAAAAACATTTGAAAACTTCAAAAATCCAAAAAAATCAAAACATATCAGAAAATACCCAAAAATAGTGTCAAATTCCGTCATGTCAATTCAATCATGTTAATTCAGTCGTAGACATAGTCGAACTACGTTGCCTCTACGACTGGGATGTAGGCAAGGCCATCAATCGATGTGCCCTCGAGGCATTAGGTCTGTTAGTTCAGGTTTGTCATGTATCACACACATTTAAATCACGACTTTTTGTATATTCAAAGTCTGTGTGTACAACGTAGGCAAGGCTAATCAATTGATGAGCTCCCGAGACCACACTAGGTCAATCTAATAGGGTTCATTTGCAATCACTATCACACACATTGCATATCATACATTAGGTCATGCTTTAGGGTATCATCTCTGTCATACACTGTCTACATGCACACACTTTTATCAGTTAAGGAATCAAAACAAGTCATACAACAACAAGGCAAAACATCCAATTATCATCAAGTCAATATCATACACATTATCAAATGATCAACTTATGTCTTAGCAAGATATGCCATTCTTGTCAACAAACCTCGTCAAATTGTAATAGAATCATGTAGCTGGTCGCATCAACGTCATCAAGCTCCAACATCTTATACAATACGTGTCTTTTCTGAAACCAGGCTTTATCATGCCTTATACAGAAGTCACCAAGTCGAAACCAGACTCAACATCTTATGCGGTATGTGCCATTCTCTCACATTACACTATGTTAAACATCAACAATCAAACAATCCCACAAGATCAGGTTTTGGCAAATACTTTTATTTGGATTTATGACTTTACATCTTATTTTGTCTTATCTTTTTATCGATTTGTGAATTAAGTCCGGTTACTAGCTTTCTCAAGGATGTCCTATCATGGATTTAGAGAAGCAACAATGTATCATGACTCTTTTTCTTTGGCTGTTGTCTGTCAACTATATTTTTAGGATTTCTTTTTGAATCATGTTACTAGTTTCTCAAGGATGTCCTATCAAGGATATAGAGGAGCCAAGATGTCTCATGATTCATCTTTTATTTGTCTGTTGTCTGTGGTTTGTCTCGACAACAATGACTTGGGCAATCTTGTCCTTAGTTGGCGTTTTGACACTCCTTGTCTATGACTGTCTATTTTTCACAGATGGATGACTTTGTACACTATGGTCTATCTCATATCATAGTGTGTACCATCCATTTGTGTCATGTCTGCCCAGTGATGACAAAATTGCAAGCATAACATATTTTGGCAAGATATTGAAGATTATATGTTTTCTCAATCAAATCAAACTCATTCATTCTTTTACTTTTTCTCAATCAATCACCACTTTCATTCTTTCTTACTAACATCCTATAGTCATTCATATTAACATTTCTCTCATCCAACATAATAATAGAGTCCTGTGACACAACACAAACATTAGGTCATCTGCATATGCATCCATTTTATAAGCATTTTCATAATAGACATTGCATCTCATACATAATGTAAACAAACACATCCTCATCACAACCATTAGGTCATTGCATCATCATTAGCATAACATAATAGAAACATTTCACCATCCAATATGAAACATCATAAACATTCATTATCCACAGCATATAGAATCATTCATAACGCATGTACATACATCATCTAGGAAACATAATCATATAGAAATAATAGAATCATCCATAACATAGAATTACATATCATATAGAAGCCACCAAAATCATATGCATATATCGCTCAAAATAGTGTGTCACAGTACAATATCATAGTGTCCATAAATAACACATGATCTCACAAGCTCTATGATCAAAATACAGATGTCTACATGTATACAAAGGTATGTCATCGCATCCTACTACCACTGTTGTCATGTGGTGAAGGTGGTGGGAACATCCTCAAAGGTGCTCTCTATGAGGTGGAAGGCCTCTCATATGGACCTATCCTCAATGGTCCTACCACCCCCTCAGTACTCTGTGTCCTCTGACTCCTATCCTATGACCTCTGACTCCGCACCTCTAAAAAGCTGGGAGCCCGTATCTCTGCTGGCACCGCTGTCTCATATAGATCCCTATAATAAGTGGCTATCTCCACCGCTCTAACCAACTCTCGTACCATGCCATCAGATGAAGACCCACTGCAAAGGCATCTAACCTCTATGAAATTCTGCTCTATCTCCTTTCTCTGTGCTATCGCCTGATCTCTCTCCATAAGAGCATTGTCCCTCTCTGTATGGATAATGTCTCTCTCTACATGGAGACTGTCCCTCTCTATGTAGGCGCTATCTCTCTCTAGCCTCATAGTGTCAAAATTTGTTGTCATAAGTCTAAGTCTCTCCTCCAAAACCTCCCTATCACCATCCCTAGGAGCACCCTCCTCCCATCTCCCCTCCACTATTCGATCTCTAAGCTATCTCTCCTACTCCTCCATCGGTGCCTCCTCCTCAACATCATCCTCTACATCATCCTCTACATCATCCTCTCCATATCTTGCCAAAACACCCAGAGGGTCAAGATCCATCTCCACATCCAAATCCTGTGCAACAACCTCTAATCCAGCATCCACCTATACATGCTCCTCTACCACTGCCTCTGTTGCAGTAAGCTCACCCCCAACCTGTACATCTGCTCCACCTTCGATGTCCACCATCGATACATCAACTGCTACTGCCTCCTCAATAGGTGCATGTCCCCCTCTCCATCCTCTCCGTCCTCATCTCCCCCCTCTACCTCCGCCTCTACCATCATCTCCATCACCTCTACCTCCAACTCTACCCACTTTGGCACCTCCACCTCTCCATCGTCCTCTCGGCCCTGTGCCTCATCTCTCGACTGGTGCTGGCAAATTAGGATCTATATAAGGAATCGGGTGATGAACTACCCACCATGCATCGTATGCAGCCATAGTCCCTGGATCTCCTAATCCATCTCTCCACCCCCACTGTACTAGCTATAATGCCTGTATGTCTACCTCAACGGTAGTAACTGGTATCATGGGTCCCCACCATGGAACCTCTCTGGATGAACGAGCAAACTCTGCTTTGCTTAGAGGCACATCCTGAACCTCTCCAAACTGTCTCAGAACTCTGTCTAGAAAATGTCGCTCAACGATGTGAACACTAGAAACAGTCCTCCCAATAAGGTACTGTGTCTGTCTATAGAATGGAAAATGTATATCATCATCTGCACACACCTCATAATCCATGTAAGGTCTCCATATAAACTGATCAAGAGTATCCAATGCATGTCTCCAGCATCTTGTGTCTCCAACATGTGTCTACGTAATCTATCCTATATATCGGAACACATATGGAAGTATCTTATCTCTCTCTACTGTCACTAGAGGACGAAATACAACTATCCTCTCGAAACCCCATATCATCAGCAGTGTCGTCCCATAGCTCAATGACTATGCATCTCTGTATGCAATGTCATGTAGATGAAAATAAAGCATCCTGAGTAGACATGGACCCCATGCATATCTAGTCTCACTCTCCAACATACCAACCAACATAGCTCCCCATCCCACTGGAAAGCCATGACCTCGTCTGTCTAGAAGCACAATACCCCCAATCAATGTACATAGTATGCATTCAATCCTATTATATCTATCTCCTAACACCATCCATCTAATCTCATAGTGCTCGATGCCAAGCCTACTGATGTCATCAACCTAGTAAAACCTCACCAACTCAGTCAACCCTCACTAGGGATCATACATAACCTGCTCTCCCCTAATAGGTAGTCTCAATATCCTGTACACATCCTCTAATGTGACAGTGGCCTCCCCAGTCAGTAAATGAAACGACGATTTCTCAGAATGCCATTGCTCACAAAGTGTCGTCAACATCCCCCTGTTTGCTTGAATGGAAGGCATAGACAAACAATGACATAAACCTAGAACCCATAGCAGTCGAATCTCTGCAGAAGTCAGATTATCCCTCAGATTGAAGGTATCTGGTCATGACTCCCATGTATATATTGGATCTAAAACCACTTGCATTTAAACCATGATGTCAGAAAATTTTCAAGTTTTACATAGCAAATATTTTCAAAAAATTTACCAGCCAAATGCGACTCACATTGATAGATGCGGTGCATTTTTTTTCAAATGTGTTGCACAATGCCTCTGTTGCGGTGCATATTACATATGCGTCGCATATTTCCCAAACCCCTATTCTAATATTGCACATGTGGTTCACTAACCACATGCGGTCATTTATTACAAATGCGTTGCAGTTCCCTTAACCTACCTATTTTCAACACATGCGGTGCATTTTCATAGCCTACATTTCTACTACATATGCGGTCCCAAACACATATGTGGTTCATGACCACACATGCGTCTAACCCCCATACAAACGTGTTGCATGTTTACACATGTGGTGCATTATTCTTCAAATGCATGCATTTCCCATAAATCCTATTCCAGCCTACGCGTGAATTTGTATATGTGTCGTTTCGCAGTCAGATGCAGCGAATACGACGGCATATGCGTCATTCACGATGCACCACATTTGCTTGATGCTTTTTCTATGCCTAGAAAAACATGCAAAAACATAATTTCCAAGGTTCGTTTTCGAGTACATACTGGTGGTCCTACGTCGACTGGCCGCCTTAAGGTCCGGATCCGATAACCGCGATGTTTCATGTACGGAATGGGTGCCATTTCATTCGCTAGTCAGAGCAAATTCTTCTCTTTTTCTATCTCCTTTGGGTGCAAATGAATTAGGTTTAGCCCTAATTCCTATTTATAGGTGGGGTAAAAATGGCATTTCTTCTGACCTAATCTATTGGCCGCTTAACCTGTCGACTTCAAACGACCCGTATTTCTCCATATTAACTCCAAATTCAATTCGATCGACTCCATAGCATTTTTGACTATCCAATTGACTTATCAAGAATATTTCCTGATTTTTTTGAAACTTTCAAAAATTTGTCAATTTTCCCGAGGGGGCATACCTTACCCTGTTTCATGCTAGGGCATGATCGGGGCATATCTTTTTTATTTTTCTTTGACACAACACTGTACCAACATTGTATCAAAGAGGAGCAAACTATAGATACCGAAAATTGGTCTAGGCCTATGAGTACACATTCGACATAATTTTCTATAGTCCATCGTCATGATTAAATAATGGTAATTATTTAATTATCCTTTCTAACACATATTTCCTCTGTTAATTAAATACCCCTTTTTAATTAATTCATTAATTCATTATTAACCTTTATCCAACTTGATTAATTAAATAAATCATATTTATTTAATGATGTTGTGAACTAATTAATTCTTCCCCCTTTATCTATCAATTAAATAATTTATTATTTAATTACCCCTTTATCATACTTTTTCCAACTATAATTAAATACCTTTATTTAATTATTCATTTAACCTCTTTTATCTATAATTAAATATTATTATTTAATTATTCATTTAATCCTTTTCAAATAGTCAAATTAAATAAATTACTTTATTTATTTAATTAAAATCTCTTATTTCAAATGTTGAATTATATTAGCATTTAATTCATTATTTAATTAATTATGTCACATTCCTCTAACATTTAGTTATCTCTTACATTCACTAACCTTCGGACTCAAGTTCTATTTTTAGTTCTCCAGTTATCTCTTGAGTTAAACACTAGTTTATCTCTATGAGAGAACTCTCCATCACAACTAGTCGATTAACTAGTTCTAACTCATGTTTGCATTCAAATGCATTTATTCTTCAACTTCTAACTTTGGCTTTTGCATACAAAGTCTATTTCTTCTATTTTTGGAGATTAAGATTGTGAACTTTTGTTCTAACTCACATTCTAAATTAGTCTCTATCTATAGTTGAACTCATGCTCTATCTGTCACATAACTCATTGCATGACATTGATCAATCTCATCCATCGATCTCTCTTTCAATCTGAGCCAATCGTTCGAAAACACAAAATCTATAAAATGGCTTGTCATTATCATTATTCTTCCTCCTGAAATCATTATACTTTTGAGACGAAACAATCTTTGATATTTTTCTTAGACATCCAATACAACTATACTTGCATTCAAACACAAAAATCTAAGGGCAAGAATACTTAAAAAGGAAAAATGGAGAAGAGAAATGGAGTTAATTCGAAAGGGTGAATGCATATTCGATCTTATCATCATAGATTTAATCTAATGTTACAACATGCATTTCATGATATCTAGCCTAAATTAGCTCATTTCATGCATTGTACATTTTCACTTTTGCATTTACAACATGTCATTTTCAAATCATTGCATAGTGCAATCAATCATTTACCCTCTTTGAAATATAACAATTGAATTGCATCCTATGTATTTACATTGAATTTTATGTTTACATAGATTTTGTTACATTTTCAATAGCATTCTTGGTACTTGTGGATTACTTTAGGATTTTGCAATTTTCATTTTCTACATTAGTTCCTAGATTATTTAAAGCAAATCCTTTAGAAAATGAAAACACAGCATTAACAACATCACATGCACCCACTCACAAACTTAGGCATAGCAAGCCCTTTAGTAGTGATGACTTTGAAATGTTAGATGAATCCCTTGATGACTTCATCTCTTCTAGCTCATCCACTAAAGCTTTGACCAATGAGGATACAAAAATTGATAATCATGATAATCATAATTTTTCTTCTCCTAATACCTCTCCCATTGGTGACGAAGATATCTTAGTGATAGAAGATACAACCATTGAAGCTCATGTTGGTCTTGTTTGTCTTCATCCTCCTCCTCCTCCTCCTTTGCAAAGCATTAAATAACACAATTCAAACATCATCCCCTTACCTAGTCTCCATACCCATGACCCTCAAACTTATTCTTCTCATATCCCTCATCGATGCAAAAAGGATAGGTTGGTGTTAGAAGATACACCTATTACAAGTCACGAGCCTCTTGACCCTCCCTTCCCTAATGAAGCTTGTAGTGAACCTTTTCCAAGCTCTCCTACTAGGATGAATAGTATGGAACAAGAGCATGCAACCTTAGATAATCAAATAGACCCCTCTCCTAACCATCCCATCATTGATCATTCCCCTACTTGTGATGAAGTAATTTTAGAAGAACCAATCCTTGCATGTCAAGAACATGTGGCTTGTAGTTCTCCTAAACTCTCTCCTCCTAGGGAGGATATCATGATGTAAGACACCCATAATATTATGACCTTACAAGAAGCTATAGAGCCTCTATTAGAATCTCCTTCCCTCGGGGATGTTAATATTATTCAACCTCAACTCATCCTCTGTCCCCTTTCTGACAAACCTAAACCTGAATTTACCGTCTACCCACCCACGAATAATATGCTGCAGCAATTGATTTATAATACTGTTGCTCACACACATTATACTTGAAACA
Source organism: Sequoiadendron giganteum (assembly GCA_007115665.2). Lineage (NCBI taxonomy): Eukaryota > Viridiplantae > Streptophyta > Pinopsida > Cupressales > Cupressaceae > Sequoiadendron > Sequoiadendron giganteum. The sequence goes on along the minus strand of CM021101.1, from coordinate 806,260,013 downwards.
ATCTGTGACCACAAAAACCACCCTCCACTTCCTTACCTTCATCAACTCCCATATTACGTCCTACCCCTCGCTTAAATTCCTTATGGAGTATGACCTTTTTGACCAACTGAGGAATACTCCTACTAAAATATCTTTATAGAACCCTATCCAAGCCTCCCCTCACTATCACAACATGATGCAAAATTCCTTACAACAAATTCCTATCCCTTCTAATGCACAAACAAATGACATTGGAGCTAAGATTCAAGGCTTGAATGTTGACATTATTTTCCACCAAAGCGAGCTCCCTCCTTCGGAAATGCAAAAACAAGATGAAGCTTTCATGATTATATCTCAATACAAATGCATAGGGATCTAGTGAACCCTTGTTGATAATGGCTCCACTCTTAATGTGTGTAGTTTCTGTCTTTTGGATAGGCTCCATATCGATAAATCAACCATTCAACCTACTTCCTTATCTCTTAGTGGATTTGATAGTGTAGGAAAAAAACTGCTCAGTGTGATCATGTTGCCTCTTATAGTTGGAATGGCCACATGAAACACATTAATCCATGTTATCCCACATGATGTTTCATATAATATCATTTTGGGCAAGTCATGGATTCATGCAATGAATGGCATGCCTTCCACTCTTCATTGAAAGATGTAGTACATCTATAGAAAAAAAGTGTACACACTTAACACTGATCTTGAGCCAATCAATGTCTTACAACTTGAGCAAAACAAATCCAAACCCTTCACCACCTCAACACCAACCAAACAAGTAGAAACCATAAAACAAATATCCTTAGATGATGATTAGGGTTCCTTAGACTTCACACCTCATTTACTCAAAGAATCTAAGATCATACACAAAGGCTCTACAAAGGGAAACATAGTCTTGTCCACACAAGACTCTGTCAATCCTTCACAATCATCCACCTCAACTACTTTACCCACCAATGCAAAAAAGAACCCTCACCTGATCCAAAAGTGTTCAAAAATCTCTATGGAAAAGGTTATGACCTCATGAAATAACTTGGCTATAGTGGAAAATGATGTGGTTCTCACGAAAAAGGTATTCACAACCCTATCGAGCCTATCATGCAGACATCTAATCATGTTCTTGGGTTTTTTCCTTGTATCAAAATCATCAAACCTTCATCCAACACCAACCCTATCCTAAATCACCTTTCTAAACCACCCTTAGAAATTTCTCCTTTGAAACTAACAAATCACTCTTTGCTTAACACCAATTTCATCTCGCAACCCACTACTGATTTGGATTTTACACACTCCTCCAAAGGAGTATATAAAATCTCACAATCTAAAGCGCCTTGTGTAAGTATGACATCTTATACTAAGCAAGACACTTCTTTGCTTCAAAACAAAGGAACACTTCTTTGTTGAGACTCCTCCAAGATCACTCGATCTCCCTTCCTCCCAGAAGTCAAAAGAAATGTTCCAACAAACATTCCTTTTGGGCCTACCACCAATTTCATGGTCATTCCACTAATGAGTGTAAGGCCTTGAGTTGTAAAATTTAACATCTTAAGGATTTTGGTGTTCTCCCTTATATGGGGTCACCTAATTCCTCTAATTGATATTTATTTTCACTCACCCTTACATTTCCTCAATCCTTTCGACTCACTCTTGTCTTGCACTAAGTGGGGGCAAGGGGTTAGTTAGACTTTTCCCTCGTATGTCACTCGTCATTGTCTCTTCACACTTCTCATTAACCTTTCATGAATATATAATAGCAAGCTTGGGATGTGGATGACATGTCTTAAGTTGACTCACATGTGACATATTCCCCCTCTTCATGATGTAGCTTATTGGAAAAATATGACTTGGAATAGGGCTTTCCAAACAAGCTCTCATGTCCTCTTCCTCTTCTTCTACTTTAAATAAATTGCTCACAGTAATGGTGTTAGCAACCACTTTAAAGTGGGGGCATACATCACCACTCACATTTTCATTGTGCAACTTTCTCTTTCTTTTGATTCCCTCTCTTGGAAACATTGGGTACAATGTTGCTCAGGATGAGACATTTGCATTTTTCCTCTCTTGCATACAAGATGAGTCCATTTGCACTTTTCCTCTCTTGGACACATTATGCATAATGTTCCCTAAGATGAGACATTGCATGAACAAATAAAAATCCCTTTGAACATTCCTTACACCATCATTTCAAAACTCATTTCCTCTTGTGGCACCTTATTAAATTCATTAGGAGGTATAACTTTGGTATGGTTTGAGTGGGAATCCCAAGTGGCACGACTTTCCCCATATCCACCTTTTGGGACTTCTCACCTAGTGGACAACCAAAATTCTCGTCACCCCAAAGTGATTACACCTCATATTTTTTGACAAATAGCCTAGATTTGATCCACAACAAGTTGGACAAATGGTCAAAGCTTGATCCAACCCTTTTCACCTTTTCATTCTAATTCTTGTCATTGCATGATTATGCATCTCATTTCATTTCAAATCATTCACCCTTGAATGTGTTTGTTGCATTGATGTCATGTTGACTTAGAATCTCGAATCTTTGTGGCTTGACCACCTTCTTCATCTTTTTCATTCTCTACCATCTCCATTGGGCTACTTTAGTGTAATTTTGAAGCAAGTTAATCCTCTCACTAAAGTGGGGGCTAAATGTGTCACCAAAAAGTGTAGCCTTTGACACTTTTCACTCATTTGGACCCTTGACTATGGATTTTGGACCCTTTTCAGCCTCTTTTTACCTCTTTCTAAGTGTAAGAACTTATGAAAAGCAACAATAGGATCAAGAGATCAAAGATAGAACAAGAGAGAGAGAGAGAGAGAGAGAGAGAGAGAGAGAGAGAGAGAGAGAGAGAATGAGAGAATATGGTGATAGTATTCTCAATATGCATCAAGATAGTGACAAAACATGTTTGTACAAGGCTTGCTTATAAAGGAAATCTAGGACACAATGAAGGGCCATGAATGAGACAAGTGGCACAATCATTTGTAGGGTAGGTGGAGAGAAATAATAGATAATTCCATGAAAGGTAGATTATCCACCTAAAGTGGAATTATCATGCCACAAAAGGTGGAGATAAAAAGGTGATAACTAGATCACACCAAAAAGAGTGGAATTTCTCCAACACACACTTCCCTAGGTGTCCAACTCATATCTCTCTATTCATGCACAAACCTAGATGCATGATGAAAATAACTAGGTGTCACAAGTGCAAACTACAATTATATGCATTCCCTAAGTAAGCTTAAGTAAAGTGTAATAAGTAAAATACTTCTTTACACCAGCATCCCCCTTAAGTGCAACTAGGGGAATGAAGAATCAAGCTAACCATGCAAGATAAGATGCAAGATGGGTCCCAGAAAGTAGGCCATGTAGGTACCCATGTACAAATTCCTAACAATCTCTCACAAGTGAGGAAAGGGAGAAAACCTCATGGGAAAAACTCCCCCTAAAAAGAAGAAAAAAATGAATGTACAAATGAAGAAGGACAAAACCCCAAGATGAGGAAAAAGTCCCTGCCATGAAAAAGAAGAAAGAAGTCAAGTGACTCCCCCTATCACATCCCACACCCCCAAGAGAGCTCACAACTGATGGTACCTACTCTCAGTGAAGGGTTCAATGAATATGTTGGCTACCTACTTTTCTGTCAGACAATAGAACGAGTCAATGACCTAATCTTGAATCAACTCTCTAATGAAATGCATATGAATCTCAATGTCCTTGGTCCTCTTATGCTAGACAGGGTTCCTATAGATCGCAATAGCACTCTGATTGTCGCACTAAATGAATATCGGACGTGGAATGGAAAAAACAAACTCATAAAGAATGTGTTGAAGACAAATGGCCTTAGTGGCGGCAATAACAACCCCCCTATACTCAGCCTCGTTCGATGAAAGAGCAATGGAATCTTGCTTCTTTCTCTACCATGAAATAGGTCTTGAACCAAGATGGAAGTTGTATCTAGAGGTGGACTTGCGATCATTAGAATCACCAGCCCAATCTGAGTCGGTATAGCCTGCTATGTCAATTTGTGCACTTGTTGCATAATGAATCCCATGCTGATGAGTACCCTATATGTAGTGCAAGATGTGTTTGGTAGATTTCCAATGAAGCTCATGTGATTCCTGCATAAATCGGGTGACCATGCCAACCGCATAAGAGATTTCAGGGCATGGATGATTCAAATAGATGATACTTCTAACAAGTTGATGATACAAAGTGCCATCAACAAGTGGAGTGGAGCACTTAGCCTCAAGCTTGACTCCTGAAAGAAAGGGAGTCAAAGCAGGCTTACAATCAATCATGCAGAATAGTGAAAGAAGATCAAGAGCATACTTGGGCTATGATAATGTAATCCCAGATGGAGACTGTTGAATCTCAATGCCAAGAAAGTGGTGAAGAAGGCCCAAGTCGATCATTGAAAATCTGTCCTGCAAAGCAGTTTTGACACTGCCAATGATGTATGAGGTGCTCCCTATAATGATCAATTCATCAACATAGAGCACAAGTATCAAATGTGCATCATCTTGCCTCAAGATGTAGACATTCTGATCAGAATGACACCTGGTGAATCTAGTGGAGAGAAGGAAGGAATCCATCTTGGCATACGAAGCCTAAGGGGCCTCCTTATGGCCATAGAGGGAATTCCTCAACCTACAAACCAATGAAGTATCCTAGATGAAACCCTATAACTTCTACATATAGATCTCCCCATCAATATCCCCATGTAGAAAAGAACTCTTGACATCCATATGATGTACTTCTCAAACATGTGAAGTGTCTATGAGAAGTGTTAGGTGAATGGAAGTCATCTTTGCAATAGGGGCAAAGATCTTAGTGTAGTCAACTCTTGCAACTTGTGAGAAACCCTTTGCAGCAAGTCATGCATTATACTTAACAACACTCCCATCCGTTGCATATTTGGTCTATAGATCCACTTGCATCGAACCATATTTCTCCCCTTAGGGAGAAGGACTAACTCCCAAGTGTTGTTTCTCATCAAAGAACTATACTCTTCCTCCATAGCTGCATCCAATTCAGGAACCCTGGAGGCTTCCTTAAAGGATTGTGGATCTGAAGCTGACGTAATGAGAGCATGTGGAAGAGGCTCATGCTTATGTTGTGACCTAGTCCTTTGAGTATCCAAAGGGTCCCCAACAAGTGGACATGCTACCTCAAGAGTCTAACGAGCCCAACGAGGTCTAGTAGGGGTAGAAGGATTAGGTCCTCAACTGGAATTGGACCCTACAAAGGTTGAACCTTGTGACTCGGTGAGGAAGGAGATCCATCATCATCTAAATCACTTTCATTGCTATCAACTATGGAGGAAGGAGGAGGAGTAGAAGATTCAAGGCTAGGTGAGCTTTCCTCAACACGTACACTCCTCTCATAAAAAATCTCATGAGTCTCAAGATCCATTAGTCTATATGCCTTAACACCATCTACATATCCCAAAAATATACAAGGCCTGCTCTATGGCTCCAATGCCCTGCATTTATGTGGAGGAATATGAGCCCATGCTAGACTTCCAAACACTCTGAAGTGTTTCACAATTTGTTTCCTAGCAAACCAAGCTTCAAAAGGAGTGATTCCCTTTAAAGCTTTGTGAGGAACCCGATTCTGGATGTAGGTGGCACAACTAATTGCTTCTGCCCAAAAGGCCTGATCAAGAGACTTGGCATGTATCATGCAGCTTGCCATTTCCTTGAGGGTTTTGTTTTTACTTTCCACCACACCATTTTGTTGGGGTGTGTAGGCAATAGAATGTTGTAAGTCAATTCCCTCAAGTGTGTAAAATTCCTCAAGTATATTGTTCACATACTCTCTACCATTGTCTGTATGAAGGATCTTGACTTGCTTTCTGGATTACTTCTCAGCATGTGCTTTGAAGTTGAGAAAATTGTCAAATACTTCACTTTTGTGAAAAAGGAAGTAGACCCAAGTGTATCATGAAAAATGATCAATGAAAGTGAGGATATAATGATATTTTACAAAGGATGGCACTAGAAATGGGCCCGCTACATCACTATGAACAAGTTGAAGAAGATCCAAGGCTCTCCAAGAGTTCCCTCTATCAAACTTCTCTTCAGGATGCTTTCCCATAGAACATCCTGAATATACACCATTGAAAAAACTAAGTTGAGGAAGCCCTTTAACCATGTCCTTGGTGTGAAGTTGTTGTAGATAGCGATAGTTGAGATGACCAAACCGCTCATGCCATATCTTATTTTGTGAGTTTGAATTAATGATTGTAGACACCTAAAATTGTCCATGTCATAATATTACCTAGTCGATACATGACCTTGTAAAACATCTTGTAATATTTTACCCTAGGTCATTACATTATCCCAGTTATTCCACTTAATCACCTTCCCAATTAATTAAATAAATCTCATTTATTTAATTAATTCCCCCTTCACATGTCTCAAAATAATTTGAATTAAATATTTGAATTAATCCCTCACTTATTGTCATTGCAACATGTGTCACATGACTACAACTCTTCACATGCATAAATAATTTAAATAATTTTATTATTTAAATTATGAGATTCCCACTCACATCCTATTTTTACCCCCATTCATTGTGCATCATAGGCATCTTTTCTCTCCAAATAAATAAAAGAATCTCACTTATTTCCTCACATCTTAATTTTAGCCTCATGTCATAACCCACTTAATGTGTGTCATAGGCTCTAAAATAAACTTTTAATCCTAGCCATACATATCACAAATTTGAATTTTAATCTTGACCATCGAATCAAATCAGCCTTCTCCTATAAATCAAGCCTTTCACAGGTCATTTGGGAGAATCTTCTTCTAGCATCATTACTCTGCCAAAATTTCTTCTTATTTATCTATTTTCTTCTATTATATTTCATCTTATCATTATGCTGCAAAAATGAGCAATCAACATATCAAATCATTCAAACCTTCAAAATCATGCATTCTCATGCAGGTGGAGAAGAGAAATGGAGATAAATCAATTCAAACTTGGAGATTGGTTTGCATTTGCTTGTTCTTTTGATCTTCATGCTTGCTTGTACTCTATTGTGTTAATTAGGGTTTTGATATCTTGTTATTCTAGTTTTATATCTAATTTTCCCTAACTACAGTGATCAATGTTGTAGAAGGAGCACAAGGTAACCAATGGGAGAATGAGTAAAGCCTTGCATTGTGATCAGCTAGAACCATTGAAACCAAAGCATCATTTACAAGTTCCTTTACCACAATTGTGTCAGGAGTGAATTCAACTTTCTTACCATCTCCATGATGTGTGATTTGTTAGATAAAGAGAAGATTGTTGCTCAAGTTTGGAACATAGAGCACATCCTCAAATGTATCATCACCCATCTCAATTAAACCTTTCCCCTCAACTTCCACTTGTGTATTATCACCAATGAAGATGTGAGGCACTGAAGAGGACTCCAAGGAGGAAAATTTCCCCTTTGAAGAACACATATGTTGAGTAGTCCCTAAATCAAGAATCCATTGTTGTGATGAACTTGTTATTGCCATGAAAGCTTTCCCTTTTCCCTTAGACTGAGATGAAGTAGAAGTGGAAGAAGATGAGTCCTTTTTATAGGCATTAGGCAAACTGATGTTGTTCTTCTTGATTATGTTGTTCAACTCATCAATTTTCTTGGCATGACAATGATGCTCTTCATGTCCAATCTTTTTACAATATGCACAAGTTGGTTTCTCCTTTGTGATTGAATTTTTCTTTGAAGAAGAAGATGATGAGCCTTGTTGTGGAGGAGTGAATTGTTTGTTCTCTCCTTGTGGCTTTGGTGAAGATTTCTTTTGGCCTTTCCCTTTCCATTGCTTGTTGTTTTCATGATTGACCACCAATGCTTTTGAAGTTGAAGACTTGAAAATGCCCATTTTCATCAACTTATTTTGCTCAAGAATCAAAATATCTATGAGAGCCTCAAAAGATGGTGATGTGAAGTTGCTAATTGTCAATTGTTGAGTCTAAAAACTTGAAACAAAGGTTGCATACTCAGCTGGAAGCTTGTCCAACAAGTTGAATACCAATTGATCATCCTCTTTCTCAATACCACAATATTTTAGTGGTGCTCTTAGCTCATTTTATCTAGTGACATAATCCTGAATGGTGTCAAAATTCTTGGGATCAAAGCTTAGGAGATCATTTTCAAGCTTGTATCCCTTAACCTTATCAACCTTGCCATACAAAGTAGCAAGCTTATCCCAAGCTTCCTTGGTTGTAGTACATTTATCGACATGGAAAATGAGATCATCTGAAATGAAGTTTCTAAGTGTACTCAATGCCATAGAAGTTTTAGTGAACCAATCCATATATGCAATTGGATCTATCTTAGGATCTAAAGGTGTTGTTATGGTTTCATCAATGTAGTAAATTAAACCTTTTTCCATTAGTTTACTCTATGCACGTACTTTCCATGTAGCATAATTATGTGAAGTTAAGAGTGGACCTTTAGATGAACCCATGATGAAATGAAAGAGAACAAGAGAAATAATAGGAACAATCAGACAAGACACACCCCCCAAATTCACTCAATCAAAGTACCCCCCCAAAAAAGATAAATTTGGCACTTTATAATTTAGTGTGTGTACAATAGGCCACTTGCAACTCAGCTAAGTGGACTGATGATTTATGATTTTACAACTTGCCACAAATAGGCTGACAATAGACTAGAACAATGAAGCAAAGACCTAAATTCATATCTATGCAATAAAAGTGCCAAATAGGCCAAAAAAAGACCATATGTTGAAAGTAAAAAATCCACTTACGATTGCTTCAAATTGATTGCAGATTCAAGAAGTAGACAAAAAATAATGCACTTTTAAAAAAATGGCACTTGAAAAGGAGTTCGTATGTGCCTGTACGGAGCCCCTAAAGTTGCAAAAATGGTGACAACTCAACAACACCTGTGAAAAATTGAATTTTTTGGAAAAATAGTGCATCAAAACTGAAAACCGATCACACCAACGCGTAGAAGATGAAAAATTAGCCCAAATAAAAAAAACTTGTTCGAAAAAAGGAGTCAAAATGACCAAGATATTAACATTTGAAAATGAACTGCAAATTCAAAACAACCATTGGAGAGAGGGTCCAAAAAATTTCAAAAATCTACCGACGTCATGCTGATGTCATCCAACCACTACATTAAAATTGATGGTCTCTTAGCCGTTGCGCACAGACGAGGTTAATTTTGATGGCTAAATGGTCATCATTGTCACCACTGAAATATTCCTTTTTTTCATCGGTATATACCTTTGACGGAATCTTTATCCTTGATGGAATATTCATTGGAATCTTCTTTTCGCACCGCCGTCGGATTTTCTCGCCAGGTTTTTGAAGGGTCACTTGTTTTAATTTTTGTCAGCGATTTCTTTTGAAAAATCATCTGCCTACTGGGACTGTGGATAGGGGACGCGTGGTGTCGCCTGGTCGTGCCACTTGGCACCTACTGGTGGGCCCACCTATACCCATCGGTACCCTGTAGCTTGCAGGTACTCTGCAGAGTACAATGATCTCTATTGCTTTTAAATTTTTTATTTTATTTTATTTTTATTTTTGATTTTTCTTTTTTTCTTTTTTATTTTTTTTAATAGAAAATTTTTTACAATATTTTTTTTTACAAATATAAAAACTGCGAAATAAATAAATAAATAGATTTAAAAAAAAAAAAAATTCATAGAAAATAATATATATTTTTTGTCAGAAATATTAAGAAAAACTGGAAATTTTCTCAAAGAAATATTTTTTTCCAGAATTATAAACTAGCAATTGCACCTTTGTGTGCAATGGGTAAGCCGAAGACATAATAGTTATTTTTTTTTGTTAAATTTGTTTATTATAAACTTGAAATAGCAATTGAGATCTGTAAGCTACAAATCATCTTTTTTAATTGGCAGAAAGGTAAACCAAGAAACCATTAAAGATAAAACAATATTTCTTTATTAATCTTCACACAGATTATTTTTGGACTTTTCATTCTCAAGCTATGTTAGTGGTTCAAGTTTTGGTATCCTCGGTTTGAAATGAAATGTAGAAAATTAACTATACCACATTATATTATTTTATTGCTAAATGGGAATAAATACGCTTACATATATCATCCTGAATTGCATATGTGGCATGTAGAATGGCATCAATATTGCTGCCTCTCCCTAGAGATGATGAAACATTGCTAACAAGCCCTACTAATGCCCTGCCACCTGCCTGCCCTACACTACGAAGAAAATCTCATTGCAAAGTGGCTCGAACCAAGTGCTCCTAGTTCCTCTCAACCCTTTCCATATCTCTAACTCCAGCTCAATTTAGGGCATGGCAATTCTCCTAGATTCAAAGCACATTTTACACTCTAATGATCAGAAATATACTGAACTGAATCTGCTCATCTTGCTATGTTTTGAAATTAATTAAAGTTGCATTCCAAACAATTCAGTGAAAGGGTTCTTATAAATTACAATAGAGAGGGATTGGATCCAACGAGGTTGGTATACTTAATGAGAAAAACCAAAACACAAACCATAGAAAATAGAAAACAAAACAATAAGAAACAACTTACACTTAATGAATATTCCAAATCATAGAAGATCGTCACAGAGCAAAGGTCAAACTAATATAGCTATTATTTAAACAGTATCCAAGTAAGTATTAGAACAAATCATTCCTCTCACTGTTCCTCTCATTGTTCCTGAATGGTTTGATAATCCTTGATTGATCAGTTTTTTTACCATAAAGTGACCAAGAACAAACACAAACAAACAATACTAGAGCAAAAACAAAATAGACAGCATAACAATAACATAATCAGATCTCTATTTCTAATTTTACAATATACATTGGAGTTTAACTCCAAGCTACAACCAGAGAAGCTAAATGCCTAAAATAAACAATTAGAGTAAAGACAAGACATTAATCTACTATAGAAGTGGTGAATAATAAAAAATGAGATGAAAGCATCAAGGATGGATACTCCTCCACAATTTGAAGTACGCAAAAATATGCACACTTCTAGTATCTTTTTTGGTTGATGTGATCTCTGATAATGTTTAAAGGAAGTAATGGAATAGTACAGAAGAGAACTTAAAGAAAAACTTGAAAAACATACTTGTTTAAGAACAATCCATTGATGAGCTCCATTTATAACAAAACTAACTACTAAGTTTTAAATATAAATTTCTGCTTTCAAAAACTTATTCAGGAATGGACCGAGTGTGCTAGAATTGGATCCCAATTCCACATGGGAGGTGGTGTCAAAGATATCTATGGAGAATATGCTACCACTCAAAACCAGATCATCACTCCTTGGAGTATCATAGTTTCCAGGTAACTACATGATCACTTTTCTTGCTGCTAACAAACTCATGATCACAGATGCTAAGCTTGATTGTCAATTGGCATGGATGAGAAGACTATAGATTATATTATTTTGGGGGCTTTGTATATGAATGGATCCACTACAACAACTATCCATCCAATTCATTTTGTGACTCTCCCTTTGCTTTCAATTTGACAAAAGATGAAGAGGAAAGAGTGTGAAGACATATATGTGACCACAAATGTCTCCAACTTTAGCCACATGGTACAACAATTAACAAGATTGCAAAAGGAGGGTAACAAGAATCGAGTGTTCATTGAAAAGCCTATTGTTCAAGCCTCAAGCCAAACGCCTCTCTGCTGCTACTGACAATTATTGTTCTTGGATATCGTCCTTTGAGTGCCAATGAGAGAGGATAAACCTTTTTCTACACTTTTACACTATTTAAAAAAGTTCTCAAAATCTTTTAGTAATACAAAACTCCTAAAAAATACTTTTGAAATTTTTAAAATTTTACCCTCCTCTGTGATTCGAAACATATACTGAGCATGCACATACTAGGGAGTACTGGTCTATTATCAGAGTGCGAGTTTGAATCCCCCGAGATGAAAACCCCCGCTAAAAACACACAGCAAGCGACAAAAGGAGTTCTTGGCCAAAAAAATGAACCCCAAGATCCTTAGGAATTTTTATATCTTCTCTCTTTTTTCTTACTTCTTTCCTTTTTGCTTCAGAAACAATGTTTATGCTTGCTTCTCTTGCTCCGCCCCTACTCCATCTCAGTTGTCGAGCATACCACACCACAATTCCTTTCCATCTAACACAAAATCAACCCAACATTTCCACATTATCTGGCGATGGAGTAGCCTCATCTCCTTATCTCTTGACTATTTCATCAATGACAATGATGTTAGTTTTTCAGCGCACTCTGGGAAGAAATAGTGAACTGAGTAGAAAAGTCATTCGGGTCCTTTTATTTGTGAATATTAAGCTTGCGGGTTAATCCTGCGGGTCAATATAACATTCAGATTTGTAATTTTTGGGATTGTTCTAAATCAAAATTATACACAAATAATCTCTTCCAGTTTTCATCTTGGCCTGGAATTATGCTCTTCCAGTTTTCGAGAGATTCGACAAAAGAAAGCAGAATATGTACGACATATTATTTGAACAGGAGAAATAGAGAGGGTTACCCTGCAACAGTTTTTCAAAATACAGGTTGAAAAGGCTAAAGCTTACATATCATACGTGGGAATGACATGACCTTCCAGTTTAAGATAAATGTCAAGCTACTTCCTGGGAGCCTTCCCTCCGGTGGACTTAAGAAAAGTTTGCTTCGTACAAGCCATTCTGCCTTCCTCTCTTCACACAAACACAAAGATCTGCAATTACTCAAATACAAACCCATTATAACAGCCAAAAAATGCTAGAGAAATTAACAATGAGCTCCCATGGGCTATAAAGAGAAGAACCCTGAACGCATAATGGAAAACGACTTTCTTACCAGCAGATATTTTAGGAATCAAATGAGGGCAGCAAGAGTAAATGCTCAACCAGATATCTGTATTCCCACCCTCTTAACAGAAACATTAATTGCGATGGAAAATTCTTTTTCAACTGAACGGGATTATCTCATGCAAGTGGACGAAGAGTTTGGAGGAGCTAGAAAGTGCGTGAAAATGGCTAAAAAAGGATGAATGATTGACATTGGTTACATCATATTTTTGTGCCATCTAAACTATTCGGCATCAAAAGAGGTTGAAAAACCTCAGTGTGGGAACACCTTCGGCGTAGAATTTTTTTTTTTTTTGAAAAAATATCCAAATAAGTGATTTTTCCAATCTGGAGCTCCCGATGTCAGATTTGATTAAAAAGAAGGCTACCTTGATTGGAAATGACCTTCTGAATCTAAATTTGAGGTCAGATTTGGTCTAGGATGCACCAAAATAATGTTGCTCCTCAAATTTGCCTCTTGACCACCTTAACACGAACAAAGATCTCCCAACAATGGCTATGCAAAGAACCTCCAACTACTCTGATGCCATGTAAGAATTTATGAATAGAAACAATAGGATCAAGAGATCAAAGATATCACAAAAGAGAGAGAGGGAGAGAGAGAGAGAGAGAGAGAGAGAGAGAGAATATGATGATAGTATTCTCAATATGCATGAAGATAGTGATAAAACATATATGTACAAGGCTTGCTTATAAAGGAAAGCTAGGACACAATGAAGTTCCATGAATGAGACAAATGGAACAATCATGTGTAGGTTAGGTGGATAGAAATAATAGATAATTCAATGAAAGTTGGATTACCCACCTAAAGTGGAATTATCATGCCATGAAAAGTGGAGATAAAAAGGTGATAACTAGATCACACCACAAAGAGTGGAATTTCTCCAACCCACATTTCTTTAGGTGTCCAACTCATATCTCTCTATGCATGCACAAACCTAGATGCATGATGCAAATAGCTAGGTGTCACAAGTGCAAACTACAATGATATGCATTCCCTAAGTAAGCTTAAGTAAAGTGTAATAAGTAAAATACTTATTTACACCAACACCAAGCCTTATGCCAAAGTGTTGTAAGGTGTTATAGAACATTTTCACACTTGCCTAGGCTTGTCATCACTAAATCAACCCTGTCTTATGCTATAATGACCCCTTAATGCACATACATGCCTTATTTTAGTGTGTTTTGTGAGACAATCCTGACAAACATTATTAATCAGATTTTAATCACCGAAAACCAATTAAAAATGCCTAGGTGGACTAGGTCACCACTTTGGGTGACCTAGTCCCATGTGGCTTAAAATTAAAATAAACTTAAATTTCTTTCAGGATTTTATCTCCTAAACCCTAAGGCTAGCCTTTGTGGTGTTATTTTGGGGAAATTAGGGCATAACTTGTATAAATAAGGGTTTTCCCCCTCATTTTTGGTCTCCTCCTAGTTCATTATTCACTCTCCACTTCTCTCACACTCTTCTCAAGCACGCTAGGGTTTGAGTAGTCTAAGTCATCAAGATATTTTTCCTGAAGCACTCAAGGGTTGTGGTGGAACCCCTAAAATTTTCTTGGTTCCACTAAAATATTTGTTACTAAACCTTGGCAATCTTTGTCCTAGGGTTGGGTTTTAAGTGTTTTATCAAGATCACACCCTTGTTTGGTCTGGGCTTCTAATTTTGAGTTGAATGACTATGTCCAATTCCTAGTCAATTTCATAACCATTCATGGCTTTAAGTCCTATGGTTTTACTAGCCCCTTTATCTTTCTTCCCGTCATGACTAGGTGGTCCCTTTTAAAAAAACCTTTGATGCATGTGCTTCAAATACTTCTTAAGTTGGGCTCTAAATGATTGCATCACCCATCGCTTGTTTGTTTGCAAATTTTCTTATGCAACTTGCGATGAGTAATGCCCTTTCTTTTCCTTCCTATCGGCCGCCTATAGTCCCTCACATGTTTGTTTGCCTCAAGCTGGGAAGTAACACCCAATGAGCGATGTGGTCAACTTTTTGAGCCATCACTGCCTTTTTAACTATTGTCAGTTGTCTTGTGCAGATTGAAGTGGAACCTGTGATCATCACTATGTAAGTGATTTCCCATCATTGGGATGTAATACTTCACCAGTTGACCTTGGACAAGCCAAGGGGTAACAAGCGATGAGCGAGGAAAGGTATAACCAATGACCAAGATCTTCTTTTGACTAAAATCAATGGTTTGTACCTCGTCATTGACCTTCCCACTATTGTTGGCTGAAGTCCTAAAGTGGGTTTGGAAGCAGCGATGCCTAATGCCATATCTAGTAGGGTGACACATAGCACTCACCTTGCCCATCACCCAGTACGTATCAAGTTGCTGAAAATACACTATAAGGTGGTGAAGACATGTGAGCTGTAGGATCAAGTTTTAAAGCCCACAGATCAATGGTGTGTATTCAAACAAAAATGAACAACTGGCAGAGTGGGTATTTTCACTCACGCGAGCTTCCTTGTGCCATTAATGGTGCCTATACTGAGCCAAGTAATTGTATAAGGGTTTTATGTTCATTTTTTTTCCCCCACCTACGAGAAGTTGATGGAAGTAGTGACGAGGTAGATGTGCAAGCGGAGGAAGGTTACAGGAATTATTTCCTGGGTAAGTCACTGTTGAAAATTGAAAATTTATTTCTCTTGCAGAATTGTCTCTATATTTTGTATATCTATAGTTATACGCTAGGTTGAAAGTAGGCTTTTTGATATTGTATGGATTGGTGTGTACTTTGGGTTAGGGTGATAGTAGAAAGTTAATATCACTCTGCAATTGTAATTATGAGTTTTATATTGCTAATTCGGTGGCTAGTTTGAAATTATAGTCCAAACGAAACCCTAGTTTAAGGAAGGATGAGCCAGCTAGGTGAGACATCAACTTCTAAACCCATACCAAAGAGAGAGAAGCAACAAGTCTCTCAAGAAAAAACACAAGATTCTGAAGATACTGATAGGAAGAAAGGGCAACCAAAGAGTTATGTCCATTTTATGGACAAATTTCAACCTCCAGATGTCAAGGCAAGTGGTAGAAATGCCACAGGAGAAGGGGTATTAACCTCAAAATTTAAGGACCTTGTAGCAGAGATTGGTGACATTGTTGTGTCGGACTCAGGATGGGAGCTATTTGTGAATACTTTTACAAGGAGATATGTTGCACACCCTAGCCGAAATGTTTGGGGATGACCTGGGAAAGCTGGTTGTCCTAAATATTTTTGTGGAAGTGGACTTAATGTTCCAACTCACAAACGAGTATGAAGATGTCAATAGGTTTATTACTGATACGTTTGGTAAAAACCTCCTAGAAATAAAAAGGAGAAAGTCATAGAAGTTTTTAACATGAACCCTGACGCTAATGAAAAAATCAGCATGGATAATTTGAAGAAATATTATACTACTCATAGGGTTGGATACAAAAAAGGTGAATTACCTAAACATAGGAGAGAAAGGGGTTCCACATTTCACTCAATGAAGTCAAACCTTTGGATTGCGAAGAATTTTTTGATTACTTCAGGTAAACATATTATATGTTGTGTCAGGTGCTTGGGATTAAATGTGATGGAAGGATAACATTGTCCCTACTAGTTATGATTGTATATATCCAACACAAGTATCAACATAAGTGGTTTGACTATGCTCACTGTGTTGCTGAGAAATTAAATTATGACTTGATAAGGGTAAAAGAGAGAAAAACCCCATTGAATTTTAGGCATTACTCATTGTTAATGCATCTGCTCCTATATCAAGGAAGGGAAGTTTTCAGTCAATATGTGAGGTTGGGGCGGGTAGATGAAAGCAGCCATAGATTACCTGTACAAATGTGGACACACATCTGGGATTTTCATTGCTCCACTTTAGATTATACTCTATTTTGTAATGAAATAAAGCACACTATCTTGGTGCAATTAGGAGTTGGGCCAGAGGAGAGGATTTCTAAGACAATCAGAGCTTTGTTAAGACCAAAGGAATGTGGGGATGACCCCAACTATGAATGTAATTGGGGTGATTGGTATTTGTATGTCAATTGCACTATTATTAGATGTTATGGGACTGATGTAGCTCCACATGTAATTCCTAAATATGTCTTAGATAGGCTAGAATTTGTGGAAATCATGTGGAAAATGGATAATAGTGATGCTGAAAACTTCAAGATTTCCAGAAAGGCTTCTATCATTGCAACTAATTTCTATTTTGATCACTTTGTTATCACTGCCAAGGATGCTTATGAAGTTTTTGGTATAATGGTGAACAATTTGAGGATGCGTTTATCTCATACCAGAAGGTTTGATCTTGAGGGGGTCATTGATAGAGAAAAGATCGAATGAGGAATATCAGGTTATGGGCCTCACACCTTTTATTTCAAAGAGGATGTAATAAGAAACTTTCCAATGATAATTGCTGCCCAGGATAGGGGAAGGGTATGGCTAAAAATTATTGAGGTCGAGCAAAGAGATCTTAGAAAGAACTCTTTTTATGAAAGTCCATACAAACATATTGCCGATAATTTTACTAAAATGGAGTTAATCCTTAGTGATTTTAGTCATGGCACTTTCCTAGAAAAGGTGGAACAAGCAGAGAAATTAGCCCAAGCTGCCCTACAAGAACATTTTTTAAGACTAGTGGCCAATCAAAGGACTTGGTGGCACTAGAGGTTCAGTAGCAGCAATTGGATATTGAGGACACCCATGTCATGGAATTTCCCCCAATGAATGTTGGTGAAACACAAGATGTTGAGGCAGATGTGTTGCAACCTTCTACTAAGTCAGACCCCATTAAGCACCGAGTAGAACAGGAATTCTCCTACCCTGATGTTGGAGATGCAATGGAACAATTTATTCCAGATGATAGGTTAGTGCCTTGGGAATATGATGAGAGCCGAGATAATGATGTGAGGCTTCTAGCTTGTGCTAAGTTCTTGGAGGATGACTCTTTTGTGGCAATAAAGGAATTTAGGGAATTCATTGCTGAGTTGAAAGATCAGGAAAGAAATGATAGAATACAAGGGGTAGTTTAGGTAGTTGATCCTTCTCAATAGGAGGATGCAAGGAAGAAAAATGAAGAAGAGATAGTTCAGGAGATTGAATAAATGAATCCTATCGAAGTCAAAAGATTAGTTAAGGATAGTGGAATGATGGTTATGCCTGGGTGGATTTTATCTTCCATAATTGCTTTGGATGCAATTAAGAGTGACCCAAATGCTTCAGTATCTAGGGAAACATTTGATGAAAAGACTTTTGGTTCAAGGTTTAGCCCTAGTCTACATGCACTAGCTATTTGGTCATTAACTCCAGATTCGGGAAGATGTGTACTTAGTAGAACAATGGCTGACCTTTCGGGAGATGTGATTATTGGAGGAGCTTCAGAGATGACAACTCCACAAGCTGCAAGTTTAATAATGCACTCATCCATGTTAAGTTTTGATACTATAGAGATTAGTTAGGCCAAGTATTTGAAATTGTTGGAGAAGCACATGTTAGTTGAGGAGTATTTCAAAGTAAGGGTTACTCTAGCCAAGGCTAGTCAAAAGGCTCTGCCGACCTCTCTGTCTAGTACTTCACCATAGGATAAAGATACCTTGAAATTGAGAATCAGTGCATTAAAGAAGGAGATCTAGACAACCAAGTCTGAGAATAACAAGCTCCAAGAAGGCATGAGTAGTATTTCAAAAGATATGGTTGAGGGTCTCCTCAGTTATAGATGGTAGAGGATTTCTTTGAAGGCATAAACTACATGGTTAACATATAAAGGTGTCCATGAAGCATATGGGAATTTTCAGAGTACCCAATAGGTTTTCATGAACACTTGGAATAAATGGAGCAGCAGGTTAAACAGTCTGAAAGAAATTTAGACAATTGCAAAAGGAGATTCTGAAACCCCAGAGCACCTCCATGAAGCAATCAAGAGGATTGAGACTATTGGAGAAATTACAAGCTTCCATGAAAGAGTTGTGGGATTATTGTAGTCAAAGGTGAAGGCCTTTAGTGAAATGGAAGAGCAGGGCATGCCTGGTATTCTCAATGAAGATGGAGAGATAAAGGATTATGACTCATGGAGAGCTCTGTTCAAACATCATACAACTAAGCATCCTGAAATGGTGTATGTTGATGGTAAACTGGACCTATCAGCACTGAATGATTTGATTGTTAGTTTCATCAAAATACAGATAGGAATCGACACTTTTGTGAAAGATGTCTGAGTCATAAAAGATGCAAGATATAATGCATATAATATCAAAGTGCATAAGTTGCTTGATGACAATTGGCCCACAGAGGAGGAATACAGGGGTTGGTTGGATAAATATGTTGAGTAAACCACAAGGGGTGGTGGGATGGATATAGAACATGGTCTAGTATAATACACGTTTGGCCTTTGAAACAAAATTTATGAAAATAAATCTATATCCTCTCAGCAAAATATGCATGTGGAGATCCAATCAAGGTTCCTTTACACTGCTCTTTGTTTTCTTCTATTCTAATCCGGTTCACCTTTTGAGAGATGTGGTGACATGGACTTCTAAGGCATCATGTGAGCGAGTTTTGTATGCTCATCTAGGTGTTTTTCTTTTGGTGTTTTCCCCCCATTTTTTGAAATGCAAATATAACTGCCAGGGGGTTGAAATGAAATGAAACATAGTAAAATGTAACGTGAAATGTAATTTGATAGGCCAATAGCCTGATGCTTGTTTCACTCCCTTAATCTTATAAAATGGAATTCAAGGCTATTGTGTAGGGGTCTTTGAATTTTTTTTTTTTTGGATCTCAGGTAATCTTTGAGAACATTGTCAGGAAATATGCAAGTAGATAGAATTATTCGCTACGTCTAGGGTCATGAGTTTATATTTATAATTAGCTTAAAATTTTTACAGTAATTGTAGCATTTGAGAATCAATTAATAGTAAATTCAAAGTACATTTTCTCCTATGAAGTGGTTTATGAATTATCAATGAAATAGTTAAGGATTGTTTCATTGGTCTCTAATTTTTGTAATTAGATGTGTGTTTGTATTATATGCTTCGATTCAAGGAATTGATTAAATGCTCTAGTGTGATCATTGATTCATGCAATATAACATGGGATCTCTAAGAATTGTCTGCATGGATTTTCTAAGTTATGAATCTGTAATGCAAATCCATAATAGTCTGTCAATGTCAATGCTATAATTGTTGTGTTACTGTTATTTGTGAATTTGACCCATCACCCTATGATAAGGCATTGTTCTATGCATCAGTTAAATTTTTGTGTATCTGGCCAATCGAATTGCGTCAAAGAACAACTCATTTAAATCAAATCTTACTTATAATGATGATGGTTGTCATAGTTATCAATTGATTTTCCCATTCTCTACTTTGACTCACCGGTTGTGAAGGATTTTCCAAATTCTTACAACTTGTTATACTCCAAGTCTTAAATTGAGAATGTATCTGTTGAATTTACAATATATGTGAAGGTGTTATGAATTAGTGTTATAAATACATTGTGGGATTACCCTCTTGGGTTTTTCAGAGCCCAAAGTATAGGAGGAAAGCTAAATTTCTTTCCCTTGTTCGTTGGCCAACCCCTTTCAGGCTGCTGACTATTGGAAGTGGCAAATCCATAGGCTACCTGTGAGATCTTGTTGGATTTTAAAAAGAGCCAATAGGTTGAATCCTCCATTGTTGTGACTCAAGATCAATCATCATGATAAGGTAAACTCCATTTTTTCATGCTACTTTACATTATTTCATCATTTGATTTGATTATCTAAAAGGGGTTTGACCAATGCAAACCCCCAATCCCTAAGAATCAACATTTCCTTCTCTCTCTTTGTGTGTTTGTATATTTAGGTATCTTGGAAGCTTGGAGATCATTCAAGAATGGATTGAAAACTTGTCTAGGGCATCTCCTTGTTGGTTAGGTTAAGAATCTACACAAAAGGAAACCTACAAGTTGAGAATCAAAGTTCCAGATTCGGACACCCAAAGAAGCAAAAAGTGCAGGTCGAGAGCCTTTGTTTCCACCTTCAGATCTCCCAAAATCTAGAAGTGGACTAGGTCACGATTAGTGGTGACCTAGTCCCATTATACATGTAGTTCTTGGTTTTCTATAGATCTGAGTACCCTTTTAGCAGAAATGGGTTTTGGCAGATTTTCACAGAAAAAGGACTAGGTCGCTCTGAATGGTGTAAGTGTCCCAGTAGGCCTAAATCTCAGATTCAACAACATTTCCATCCTATGCAAGTTTTCAAGTAGACACCCTTTTCATTTCCCAGCTTTCTATCTTGTTTCATAAGCTTTCTTAGGTCATTTAACATAAGTTTGCATATCATTATGTGTTTCCAACATCTTTTACATTCCAATAGTTTATTTCATTAGTTTCCAACATTTACGCACCCCACACACATCACCTTAAACCCCTTATCTTTGAATGTAACTTATGCATTTTGGCCTACTTCTTTCTCCTTTTAGGTGAAAAACCCTAGAAGTGTTAGAGATTCTTGTGGTGCCAAAATCTTTGTTACAAACTCCTAAATCTTTGAGGAGATATTTATGATAAAAATTGCTCCAGCTTGTTGAATCAACCCTCTTTCTAGCACCAATCTATTGATGGTGTTTTCTGCATAGCAACAACTCAGACAAAATATAATATCCTATCTCTTTTAAAAGGTAAATATCTATCAACAAGCCTCGAGAGATAACCCCAAGGTCATTAATGTGAGGTCTTGACAATGCAATAAAATAACTCAGTGATAAACGTGAAAATTTTGGTTTTCTACAAAGGGCCTTACAAAAAAATACTAGATATTCATAAGTTCATCAAATATGACAATGTATTGATGCTTCTAAGTCCTAAACTAACCCAAATTTAAAGAAATGGAAAAAGAAGTAAAGGATTCCAGAGATATTCTAAATCTAACTTCTAAAATCAAATATGAAGATAAAAAAGCATTCAAAATGGACCAACGCTTCAAACCAATTTTTGCTAAACCTATATTAACCTACAATATCACAAAGATAGTGCTATCTCCCGAGGTATAAAGATTTTACGATTGTAAAGAATTCACATATCAACCCAAATGTATATCATTGAAATGAATAAATACCCAAAATTGAACTAAGCACATCATATATGGGCCCAAGCTAACTTTACATAGCTACTTACATTTAACAAGTAGCCAAAAGTATGGGCCAAGGGTTGCTTAGACACTCCAAATATTCTACCATAAACACAACTGAAATATAAATATTTCTAAGATTATCTAAAGATTAACTTACTTAAAGCTAACTTTCAAAATCTAAAATACAAAAATCACAAGAACCATGCATGGATAAATAACACAATGAAGGACACCAAATAACAATTTATTCTCTTGTATTTGCTTCACCAAAATTTGCAACAATCCCAGTTTTTCAAGTATCTCAAATATTGCAGAGCTCTCCCTAATGCCTTCACTAAAATTATAATTCTTTCCCAGTTGTCTAGGCTTCTCAAATAAGGGAAAACCCCTATTTATAGTAATTCACACCTAGGGCTGCCCAATTTAGGGTTTACAAGATAGGTCGGCGAAAATTCCCTCCAAAATTTACAAGTTCAAAATTTACATTAAAATAATGGAGGTCGGCCTCCAAAAGTCAAATTTTAGCAATAAATGTTCCCAAGCACGGAATCCAAGGTGCAACCAACCTGTCTTCTCATGGTAAATCAGCATTAATGGAACCCCCTTTGAGGCAATCAAGTTGGGTCGCCCTTTTCTCCTTCACCTACCTCATTCTTTCTATAAATTTCTTTAATTTTTGCAAGAACTTGATCCAAGTAGCCTGGGTTGGGGTAGATATCACATTAATTCTTTCCCTTGTTGAATATAACATTGTTTCATACTTGACTAAGGTTTTATCCCAATCCACATACAAGCTTTGATATCTATCCAGACAAGAGATGTAAATTGTAGCATCTTCTAATTTGTCTTTAACTGTTGGGCCCTCTGTATTTGGAGAGTACACCTCATGCCACCATTTCTACAATTGTCCCACGTTCAGGTCCTTTTGTCTAAATTTATTCCTCCCTATGCCAGTTTCTAGAAAAGCATTGCAATTGTCAAAACCTCCTTTACCTTGGTCTGGGCCTTGGATAATTTTTTGGGAACTTTCATCCTAAGTTCATTCTTGAAGTTGAAAGCCTCAACCCACTCCATATCACAATGGGTATCTTGCATTGTGATGAAACCCTCATTAAACAAAGTCTCTATTGGAATTGCAAGGATTCTCTCCAATTATTTGACAATTGTATCATCTAGTGGTTGTTTACAATCATCGAGGAAATATGTTATCTCCTTAAAGAGGAAAGATGACCTCTCATAGAAAGGAAGCACCTTTTCAATCATGTCATCTCCTCTTTCTATGACACTTTGCAATCATTCCTACATATCCTTCACAAAAGACTTTAATCTCTCTATCTCTGAGATTGCTTCCTTGGACAACAACCCCTATGGAAAAAAATAACCCTCACTACTGTGTGATTGCAAAGGCTTGATCAAATTTTCAACATACCTATGGACTTCCCTTAACTATTTCTGTAATTTTTCCTTTTCCTTAGTTTCTTTATCCAATCTTCTCATAATTGCCTGAGATTAGTCTTGGAAATCTTCCTTTTCCTGCACCTTTATGGATGGGCTGAGGTTAATAGTTTTTACTTTGTAATCTATGGGCCTTACCTCATCCTTGTACTTGTCTTGCACCGAAACAACATGGATAATTCTATTATTAAATTCATCCCTTGCAAACTTTGAGACTTTTCTAGCCCTCTTTCTTTCCTTAGGTTACCCCCACTTCTCCAAGAATTTGTCCTAGCTTGGAGTTTCATCCTCTACAATAATTTCCTTATGCTTTAACCTCTTTTCTAACCAGTCTAGGACAATAGGTTGATCTATATCCACATTCTTCTAAGTGGTATCATGTCTAGACTGATCGTGAGGAGGACTTTCCTCAATAACCTCTATGTTTTCCCAACCCTTTTCTTGATCTTGTTGTTTCTTGTCCTTACCACCTTTATCTTTTGGCTCATCTCCACATTTATGTAATTCATTATCATCAGACTTGTCATCCTCAACCTCAACTTGGGTTTTATTCGGGTTCTCTTTTTGTAGGGTTTGGGATGACATATCCACTATCACTTTAGAGGTTGCCCCTACACTTTGTACTTCACGATCCACAAATTTCTTTCAAAAATCACTTAACTTCTCACTCCTGGGTATAGAAACCTCTTCATCTGAAACCTCTTTTTATGGATTATTCAAAATATTCTGCTCCTCCCCTTGACGTTGATCAAGAGTATTGGAAACATTGACCTTTGGCACATTGTGAATTGGGGATGGAATGTGAGAGTTCTCTCCTGGAGCTATCCCTTCCATGTTTTCTTCAAGATCATTACTAGGTGCCCCTTCAGTGGTCACCACTTTTCCTTTATCAATATTCCCTATTGGAGGATTCCTGGATTTAGGAGAATTCTTCCTCACATATACCTATGGCCTTTCTCCAGAGCTCTCAATATCTAAAACTTTGGAGGAAACATTTATATCCTCAACACTCTTAGTTTTCTTGGCTATATTTTGGTGCTCAGTTACCATCCTCCTCCTTTGGAAGATTGAGGATTCTCTTCTCCCTCTTCAGTAACTTATTTGGAAGTTTTCCCCGCCTTTAATATAGGCTTCCTCTCAATTTTATTTTCCTTCCCTTGACTCCTTATCCTTCTCTTTAAGTTGAGGGGCCTAGATTCTTCTTGATCATCCCCATGTTCAAGCTTAGCATCATCCTCCTTGGTGGCCTCTGTGTCTTCCTTGGAATGAGATTTGAGGTTTCCCATCAAATCATAGGTGAACTGGGCACCATCTGCCTATAATTCAGAGATCTTATTTTTGACCCACATCCTAGAATATCTTATTACTAGGTCAGTTATCTGATCAAGATCAACCACCTCTTCTTCTGAAAAATTAACATATGGTAGGGGTTGGTTTTTATTAGGCTCATAGTCATGATATTGTATAAGATCTCCCTCATCTTCATCAACTTGATCTGACACTTGGTCCACTTTGTAGAGTTTGATGAGTCTCAAGGGAAGCCTAGAGTACCTTCTCTTTATAACCTCAAATTCATCTCTACAGTTAGCCCAGTAATCCTCTATGTCATCCTTGTATCTATATTCTCTACTAGCTTGATTTTGTGCTTTCCAATAGGGATCAAAATTGTTTCTATTAGTGTGTAAATATAGCTTGAATTGCACCATTTCTTTCTTTAATTATTGGGCACTTTGGAGGGAGGGGAGGGCTTCCAAATTTCCAATCATCAATGAAAATTCATCTCGAAGCCCTTTCCTTTTCTTATTTTGGAATACTATTTCGAAGGCCACCATTTTATTCATCAATTCAAATAGAATGGTCTTATTGGTGGGGTGCCTTGGAATTCTAATTGGTACTGCAGGAGATTCGTCTATCCTGATGTAAGAGAATCTATGAAACTGTATGAACCACTATCCATATTTTTGGATCAAATCCATTGCCTCGGTAGAGATCCTGACATGAAGCGCATCCTGTAGCAATCTAGGAATATACATGAATAAGGCATCATTTTCTCTCTTATAGTTTGTTGTGTTAAATTGGAGCTGGGGGTAGAATTCCAATATCCTATCCTTTCCCAGAACCCCTTTATAGCTTAAACCTTTTATTTGTTCTTGCTTTCCAACATGTAGACAAGATAATATGTCATCATGAACACATTGGAATCTTGGACATCTCTTAATTGTCTATCTAGATTGTCACTCAAGATACTTGCCTAGTGATAGGGTTTTCCACCCAAGATTTGAGTGATCGGGTAGAACATCCATGTCCTAAAAGTGAACAATTCTTCCAACCCCATCACCATGCTTAAGGTTGTATATGTCGAGGATATTGAGAAAATTGTAAAAAATATAGTACAGGCAACTAGTGGAGCTAAGAAGGTCAAAATTTTGTAAAGCTCTATGTGTTGAAGAGCTGAAGGTGCACTTCAAAGGGTTTTCTTTTGAAGCTTTTGAGTATGTTGTCTGAAATTTTCAATGGTTTGCATAAAGATTTGTGGAAGTTATGAAGATCTATGTGCCTACATTTACTTAGTTTCTATAGATGGTGTTCTTTGTTGAAGCGGATGAAATTCTGGTAATTTCATATGTTGTACATGTACCTCTGATGTTCATGGGTGAGTATAGATCATTCTCTATCCTTTTTGTAAGTCCGCATTGATTGAATTTTTCATAATCGAAGATTCTTCCAATGTGTGCCTGAGTTTTCATGTTCTTGGCCGGCATGATGATGTTAGCGTGTTATGGATCCATGAGGATTAATATTTTATTGTTTGGTGTATTTGGAGGTGTTTGTTTGGGTTCTCACTATGTTGTGACTGACTTGTATTGGTGTGCATTGTAATTTATTCATGTATCAAGGCTGATAGTTGTAATTCATTCTTTATTTGTGGCTGACTGAATAGTGGTTGTAAATCCATGTAGCAAATATATATGAGATTGTTTTCCTCATTTAGAGAGAAGTGGTCAAGTGTAAAAGTGATGTACAAGTGCAAAAATAGGTCAAATCATTCAGAGCAGAGTGTGGAAGAATTTGAGAAGAGGGTGGAAGAGTTTGAAGAAGTTTTTGTGCGCTTAACTGGAACTGTAATTAGGCTTTTGTAGAAGCTAATTTCTTAGTTCAACTTCATTAGATGGATGTAATTTGATTAATCTATGTAAGGAAGTGAGCCTTCCCTTTGAGCAGTGTGCTCTAGGCAGTGTGCCCGAATGCAAGTGTATTCCATTTTTATTTTTCATTATACTTCTAACAGGGTATAATCTTGTGGGCTAACATCCACCATGGTTTTTCCCCTAATAGAATTTCCACGTATAAAATTTTGGTGTTCATGTGCCTCTAATGTGTTTTTGATTTAATGCTTGCACTATTAATTGTCAGATCTATGATATAAGGTTGATTAATGTTGTATAAGTTTGATTTTGGTAACAACTAATTCACCCCCCCTCTCAATTGTCTATCCTTGTTTTTCCAACAATTGGTATTAGAGCTAGTTCCTCTGAAAGAAACTTAACAACTTGAGGTGATCTGAGATGACATCATTCAATGGTACAAACTACTCTCTATAGAAAGTCAGGATGGAATGTCATTTAAGGTGCCTTGGTGAACCTTTATGGTAGATGACACAAATTGCATATACTATTTCTCAAAATGGTCCTTCCTTTGAAGATGAGATTAAGCAAGCATAAATTAATACAAGGGTAGTAGAAACACTGGTGAGTGCTTTGATAGATTCAGAGATGACAAATGTGATGGGATTGAAGACTGCATACCATATTTGGAAAAATCTAGAAAATTTGTAGGAAGGAGATGAACTAGTGAAAAGTGCTAAGCTGCAAAGTCTAAAAGGAAAATGGGAGAGCTTGAAGATGAGTGAAGATGAGAACATATTTTCCTTCTCACATAAGATAAATGAATTGGTGATGGACATTAGATGTGCTAGTGGAACCTTGGATGATAATGAAATTGTAGCTAAGATACTTAGATCCGTGACCCCTTCTTACAAGACAAAATCTCACGCTATTGAAGAACTTAGGACAGTGAAAAATATTACAAAAGACATGTTGATTGGAAAAATTGCTGCATTTGAATTGAGTGAATTTAGTGAGTCTGCTCCTAAGACTAAATCTGCTTTGAAGCTTACTGTATCCTAGAAAAGCAACCAGAGATATGATTCGGGAGAAAGTTCCAAGAGAACATTCAGGTATGAAGATTAGATGAAGTGAATTGAAGATGAAGAAAAGGAATTGGAAGGACTAGAAGCATTGATTGTGAAATTAGAATCAAGAGGTCATGGTAAGTGTAAGTGTGAATAAGTAAACAAGAGTAATACACTTCTTAATATAACATTATATCAAAGATTAAACAAATTAATCTAATTTAAAACAATAATCTACTGAAAGCATCATATTTCTCTCTATCTCCAAAGATTTATTAAATCACTGTGGCTCTCAAATCGTGTGAACACTATGACTGTTAAAATGACAATCTAGAGAACGAGAAAGATGTTGATAATATATATGATCAAAAGAAACTAATGCAATATGCATTGACTTGAAACTGATAAATGCAGCTACAGGAGGCATCCATGATATGAAAATCTGAATTGCTTGATGCTTGAATGCTTTGATGCTTGATTAAATGCTTGAATTCCTGTAGGGTAAGAGTGCATAAGCTTGATAATCTGGATCCTTTTCTTGGTTGAATGAAGCTTTATTTATAGATTTCCTGGCTGTAGAAATGCACAGGGATGGCAAAGAGAGGCTTGGATTCAATCTAGAGGATTGAATGGTGAAAGATGGAGGAGATTGAGATAATTTTGGAGATTGTCTCTACCCATGAAAACACCAGGCAAGAAAAGAGGAAAGATTGATGGAGGAAGACTGAGAGAAGAATTTAGAATTTGTCTCCAATTCTTCTCATGAAGTTTCAATCAATTAATTTTGACATGATTTTGACATAAATTAGACATAAGATATCTAATTTGATTTTGAGGAAATATAGAGGAATATTCCTTATGCCTTTATTTAAATATTTTTGATTTATTTAAATTAGCAAAAGAGGGATAAATAATTTAATAAAATGAACTATAGAAGTTGTTTATTAATTTAAACAGAAGAATAATGACAATTAATCAATAAAGTGTTTAATCTCTATTTAATTAATTTAAGATTGATGTGATAGAATAAAATAGGAAAATGATAATTAAATCATACAAATTATTTAATTTTTGTTTATTTAATTAAGATGATATATTAGAAGAATTTAAATGTGGCGTGAATGTGAACTATATAAATAAACAATTCTATTTATTCAATAGTAGAGGAAAAAGGATAATTAATCAAATAATTCGTATTTAATTAATCGGAAATCTCCAGACCAATTTTAGGTGTATACATTTTGCCCTTCTTTGAAGTGATGTGTTTACGCGTTGCTTTGAAGAAATTTTTTATTGCTACTGCTAGTATCGATGAAAAAAATTCAGTGTGCCCTAGACATGCCCCAGATATTGATTTTCAAGTGATTGCTGATAATATGCCCCCTCGGGAGATAAATTAATGATTTGATGATTTTTTTAGAATTTTAGAATTTTCATGATGATTTGATGAAAAAAAATAGTAATAATTTATCTCCCAACATTGATGAAGAAAATATAGCCCGTGGTTAAATTTCAATTAATTCCATGGATAAAATTAATTAAAATAAAATAAAAACCCACAAAAATCCCTTTTCAAAAGTTATGTAAGGTCCAAAAGGTCTTTTTCAAAGTCATTTGCACTTTGTGACTTTCAACTTCCAGTGATAAATACTTTTGAGCTAGTTGGAGCAAGATGCCTATCCCCTACCACACTCATCGTTTCGAGTGCATGCAACATGACCAATGACTGGCCACCTATGGACCTCCGGTATGTACCCATAATCCACCTCGTTTTCCATGATTTTTTTTTTTTATGCATTTTAATGTTTTTTGCATGTTTTTCCTAGTTTAGCGCATCAAGGTTGTGTTGTAGCACTTTGCACTCCGATGTAGCGCTTCCATTAGCTATTTTAGCACTTTGAGATTTAGCGCTTACATTATTTTCTCTAGCACTTTCGTAGGGTAGTGTGGCACTTTCATGATTTAGCTCTAAGGTAGTTAGTTTTAGCGCATCGATGCCAGATTTTAGCGCCTAGAATGTTCTAGCACTTTGATTTGGTAAAATAGCACATCTATGGTCTGTTATAGCACTTTGGTAAAGTGGTGCTTTGATGGACTATTTTAGCGCATTGATGCGGTAAAACAACGCTTTGGTTAAAGTGGTGCTTTGGGTGCCTGTTTTAGCACATTAAAGTGTTGAAGTAGCGCTTCAGAAACCTATTTTAGCACATCTGATTGATAAAGTAGCGCTTTTGAGTTTTAGCGCTTTGGATGCCTGTTTTAGTGCTTTGGTTGCCTATTTTAGCGCATCCATGTCAGAATTGTAGATTTTGACTTAGTTTAATTTTGATTTTGTCAATTCCGATCATGTCTATTCTTCGGTTTGGTATGATTGATTAATCCAAATTATTGATATTTGATTATGTTGATTAAAATAAGACTTACTCTCATGATAGGCGAGAAGAAATCCTATTTGTGATGATCCTCATGATAGGCGAGGAAATGATTCATATCTAATAAACCTCATGATAGGTGAGATTAGATAATGTTGTGATGATCCTCATGATAGGTGAGGTTTTTTGATGTTCGTTCATAAATTTTGATCAAAAATTCATACCAAAGTTTGATAAGACCTGATAGTAGAATGACCTTTAATTTCTTGACATAGTGCACTGATTGTAGATTTTTTTTATGATGATAGGAGGATCTGGGTACTCTTCAGATGCGAAATAAATTTTCTTGGACCACCGATTTGATACCTCAACTGACTCCAGATGAGATTTATATTATAGGTCGATGTGGCCTCACTAGTTTACTTGACATGCCCCAGATTAGAATTAATCGGGGCCTCCTTACCACTTTGGTAATTTGGTGGCATAGTGACCATAACAATTTCCATCTGCCCACTGGTGAGATGACGGTCACACCCGAGGATGTGTGGTGGATTTTGCGTATTCCATTTATGGGGGAGATTGTAGTATATGATTCTCATGAGGCTAGTGGGAGAGATTCTCTCCGCAGATTGTTTCAAGATCAATACATTGCAGGTCCAAGTGTCCAATGGAGGATGATTGCTGATGTATACACTTCACTACTAGCAGTGCTTGTTGGATTCATTGGAGGTTTCCTTTGCCCTGATCATAGGTCAAAGGGATTCTCTATGGGTTGGGGCCGGAATCTAGAGAGCATGGTCGTACATGGTATGAGATACGCATGGGGGATGTGTATGGTGGCACATCTCTACCATGACATTCATTCAGTGGTTTACTTGGGGGCACAGATTTTATCAGCAAGTATGACCCTGTTATAGGTGTGGGCATGTGAGCATTTTTCCATTGCTCGACCATTTCTAGTTTTGGACAGACTAGCAAGTAGACCGTATGTGTTTCAGTATAGAGGTAGACTTACCCAAACTCAGATGGGTAAGTTGGAGCATTGGATATGAGTTTTTAATGATATGGAGAGCATCCTCTAGTGGCTATATCTAGAGTGTGAGTAGTGGGATGAGGATGATACAGTTCTCGAATACCTTTTTGATTCCATGTACCTAATTGTTAGGACACCCTTTGTATTGGAGAGGTTTTTAATGCGATGAGTGTATAGGCAGTATGGCATCATATAGTGTATGCCTCAGGGGGTAGCCCACTATGCCAGGCAACCCAATGATGTAGCAGATTAGGGACCATGTTTGTCCTATGAGACCATTGTAGAGGGGTACAGGGCACTATAACCGTTAGCCTGGGACATTCACAAAGATATTACGAAGGCGGTAGTGACAAGGGAGTACGCATCATTTTTGGCATTGACTTCGCATCCTCACATCACCATTCCAAACGAGCCAACACCATTACCCATTGAGGAGGATGCTGCCGAGGGTTGAGAGGATAGTGTGGGTGATACCCCATCAGGTAGTAGTATTGAGAGTGGTAGTGATGAAAAAAGTAGTGGGGATGACAGTGATGGTGGTAGTGGAGGTGGCAGAGGGGCTGGACCAGTCAGTGTTGGTCCTTCATCTAGTAGGCCTCGCAAGAGGCGAGCAGTGGCAGTACCATCAGTTGATTACCAAAGACAGATTGTAGGTCTTCAAACATAGGTACAGACGTTGTAGGGATAGTTGGTATAGGCTTGGGGTTTGCTAGTTTAGATGCAGACTCAGATGTAGACCTAGGCTCAAGCCCATGCATAGGCACTAATGCAAGTACAAGGACAGTTGGCCGCTATTTAGACTCAGGTTGCCACCTTGACATCCAAGTGAAACAATGCCCTACAGATTGCTGAGAGGGCACAAGAGATGGCCAAGACACTCCAAAGAGTAGCCGATGGTACCTCCATGGTAGATTATATGAGAGAGGTTCTATGAGCTGGCCGAGAGGCAGAGTTCTACATGGGTAGATATTGTTGTGCATATTTTGCACACATGCCCCGCCATAGGCAGGGACCCTCTTTTTTTGCTCCCGTCGGGCTGCTTTTCTCCCATCTCATTTTGTGTGATTGTCATTTTGGTGTCCTAGTTGGTGAACGCACCCTTCAAAGTCTCATTTTTGGCTGACCATATTTTGCCCCTAAATTTTAAAATGGCTAAGTCTTGGGTTTTTCGGGCTTTGCCTCCCCGCTCACTTGGTTTGTTTTTCCTTCTTTTTTTGACTTTTGGCATGGATTTCCCATGATTTGGGATGTTTTTGGGGTGCCTAAGCGAACTTCCAAGGTTTCATTAAGTTTCAAGAAGTTTTAAAAATTTCAAAACAACATTTCTGTAGCAGCTTTCCAAAATGGCATTTCAGCCTCTTATTTCTAGAACATCCAAGTGCTCCTTCGATTTGAAAACGGACTTCAACCCAGATGCTAAAATTGGATCTTATCCTCCTTGGACCTTTAAAATTCCAAATTTGCAGCCAAGAGATACCATCTAGAGCTCCATGCTATGTTCACTGTTTTCAAAACAACATTTCTAGAACGACATTCTGGCCTCTTATTTCCGGAATGTCCAAGTGCTCCTCCGATTTGAAAACGGACTTCGACCCAAATGCTAAAATTGGACCTTATCCTCCTTAGACCTTTCAAATTACAAATTTCCATCCAAGAGATACCATCCAAAGTTCCATGCTCTGTTTGTCATTTTCAAAACAACATTTCCAGAACATCCAAGCGCTCCTGCAATTTAAAAATGGACTTCGACCCAGATGCTAAAATTAGATATTATCCTCCCTAGACATTTCAAATTCTAAATTTTCATAAGAGAGATACCATCCGGAGTTCCATTCTCTGTTCGCTGTTTTCAAAACAACATTTCCAGAACGTCCAAGCGCTCTTCCGTTTTGAAAAAAGACTTCGACCTCGATGTTAAAATTGGATCTTATTGTCCTTGGACCTTTCCAATTCCAAATTTTCAGCTGAGAGATACCATCTAGAGTTCCATGCTTTGTTCGTCGTCTTCAAAACAGTATTTCCAGAACGGCATTCCGACCTCTTATTTCCGGAACATCCAAGCGCTCCTTCGATTTGAAAATGGACTTCAACCCAAATGCTAAAATTGGATCTTATCCTCCTTAGACCTTTGAAATCTAAAATTTGCATTTGGGAGATACCATCCGAAGTTCCATGCTCTGTTTATCGTTTTCGAAACAACATTTGTAGAACGATATTCTGATCTCTTATTTCCAGAACATCCAAGCGCTCCTCCGATTTGAAAACGAACTTCGACCCAGATGCTAAATTTGGGTCTTATCCTCCTTGGACCTTTCAAATTCCAAATTTTCTGCTGGGAGATACCATCCGGAGTTCCATGCTTTGTTCACCGTTTTCAAAACAATATTTCCAAAACAACATTTCAGCCTCTTGTTTCCGGAACATCCAAGTGCTCCTCTGATTTCAAAACAGACTTCGACCCAGATGCTAAAAGTGGCTCTTATCCTCCCTAGACCATTCAAATTCCAAAATTTCATCCCATAGATACCATCCAAAGTTCCATGCTTTGTTTGTCATTTTCAAAACAACATTTCCAAAACGGCATTCCGACCTCTTGTTTCCGGAACGTCCAAGCACTCCTCCAATTTGAAAACGGACTTCAAATAAAATGTTAAAATTGGATCTTATCCTCCCTGGACCTTTGAAATCCCAAATTTTCAGCTGAGAGATGCCATCCGGAGTTCCATGTTTTTTTTGTCGTTTCCAGAACAACATTTCGGCCTCTTATTTGTGGAACGTCCAAGCACTCCTCTGATTTGAAAACGGACTTCGACCCAGATGCTAAAATTGGGTCTTATCCTCCTTGGACCTTTCAAATTCCAAATTTTCAGCCAATAGATACCATCTAGAGTTCCATGCTCTGTTCGTCATTTTCAAAACAACATTTCCAAAATGACATTTCGGCCTCTTGTTTTCAGAACATCCAAGGGCTCCTCCGATTTGAAAAGGGACTTCGACCCAGATGCTAAAATTGGATTTTATCCTCCTTGGACCTTTCAAATTCCAAATCTTCAGCCGAGAGATACCATTCGAGTCGCCATGCCCTGTTCGTCATTTTTAAAACAGCATTCTGGCCTCTCGGTACCAGAACATTCAAATGCTCTTCAATAAACTGCTAATGGAAATTCACACTGAATATTATGATATTTTGATGATGCATGAATGGATATAATAATGGGTTTTTAAGATTTGATTAACGTTTTCCTTGATTTGTGTATGAAATCACTTATGACACTTCATGCATGCAGGTTTCAAGAAGCCTACCGTGGGTCCGTCGGGAGACCCATTGAGAAAGTTGAACAACAAAAAGCATGTGGATCCTTTCACCATTCATTTTATGCCCAAATATCCTCATGGTGCACATCAATAGGGCCGATATCAGAAGAAGTCCTATGCCAAGGAAGTCAATGACAAAATGCAAGGAAGTTTATCCCACTTTTCACCAGATGATGATGATATTTGGGGGTTGTCCACTCGAATCAGGGGCAACCAATCCATTGATGCCAATGATCAATAGATCCATTTTATCCAATGAGGAATGCTACAATTCCATCGGGAAGAAGGCAACTTTCAAGCAGTTTCAGCTACAGTAAAA
Organism: Sequoiadendron giganteum; assembly: GCA_007115665.2. NCBI lineage: Eukaryota > Viridiplantae > Streptophyta > Pinopsida > Cupressales > Cupressaceae > Sequoiadendron > Sequoiadendron giganteum. The sequence goes on along the minus strand of CM021101.1, from coordinate 806,225,409 downwards.
GGGAAATCAGCTAGAAGACAAAACTGCTACAATGACTGGCCACTACGAGACAAAATAGGAAAAAGACAACAAATATATTTTAAATTGTTGAATATTGTGGGGTAGGTGAAGCCCTAGTGTAATTGAATCTGAGCCACACAATGTAACTCAATTATAGCCATTCATTTGGGCTTTGGAAAACTATAAATAGGGGTCTCCCCCTCATTTGTAAAAGGTTGGAGAGTTGTTGTAAACAAATTCTACAGTAATACAAAGCAGCGTTGCATGATCTATGGGTATTACTTTTGAATTTGCTCATTATGTGTGTATGGTTCTACCTTCAAGTTAGTTTTAGTAGTTAGTTTCTTGAATGGAAGTGATGATGGTGTTTTTTGTTATAGTATTTGATGAGCTTCCAACCCATACTTTTGACACTTGTTGATGACAACAAGTTGTGCAAAGTTAGCCTGGGCTTCTTTATTTGATTGCTGCAACTTAGTTCACTTGCATGTTCATGTTCTGTGTATGAAAACTGAAAATTTGGAGTCCTTAGAAGATTGCACTGGTTTTGTGTAACTGTAGGAACCTCTTGGCCAAGAAAAACCCAGTTTAGGGAGTTTGTCTACTATAGCAGCCTCCATGATCACTGTTAATTCATAGTTTCAGATCCAAGAACCTTCTCTCTTCCTTGCCCCTTTTTCCTTTTTTTTAATAAGTAACCTTAGGCAAGGTTCATTGCACATTATAAAGCTAAATCTGATGTTGAAATGGAGTTCTAGACTACTATTTGAACCTGCAGCAAATGCTCAACAACTCTCCCATCTTAAGAAATCCATTTGCAGATCCAACTTCCACACTTTGTAACTCATTCGTAAGTCCGCCTTGTGATTCCAGCAAATCACATCACAAATCAACTGAGATATTCCAAGCATTGTCAAGACCTGACATCCGAGAGACCTTGGTATAGTGTTCTACAATCTGATTGTGGAAGATTGTCTTTCAAGAGAGGTGATGCACCTATGCATTACCTGTGTTGAGAGGTGCATAAAAAACACATCAAAAAATACCATGATGCAGTGCCTATTGATTGCAGAGTCAGTTATGCCCTGTCGAGATCCAATTAGACTCACACCCGAATAGTCAGTGAGGGTGTGACACAGTCTCCTCGAGGAGATCACAAAGATCCTGGTCGTTCCTAGGATGGTGGTGGTACTGGTCCCATTCGGCCCGCACATTCTAGTAGTAGCAAATCATAGATGTTATTGTGATTTCGAGATATTCTTTTCGAGACATGATGTATACTTCAAGCTAGCTCATTTTTGGATGATGTATCTTTATTTTAGACTTCATTGTATATTTGAGATTGATGATATATATACAAGATGTAGTTGATTTGATCTCATGATGGTTTATGATTTCTATGTGATGGATTCATTTATTATGTGATGATGTATCTTTATGATGTTCTATATGAATGCTTTTATTTCAATGTAATGATGCTATGATAAATGCATTTTATTTTAAATGTGATGATAAAAATGATGGAAATAAATATGCAGACTATCTAATATTTGGATGTATGATGTAATGTATGAATTTCTAAATGATGATCTATGATGTATGAATAATAATGATATGACTTGTATTTATTTTATGTTGATGATAATAATAATAAATGATGATGTTTTAAATTATGAATGCATTTTATTTTAAATGTGATGATGATAAAAATGATGATGTATGATGAATGATAGGATAATGATAATAATGATATTTTTGATCAAATGATAATTTTGTAATGTAATGATATGGATGACAAATGATGTATTTATTTATGATATAATGATGATAAATATGGTATGATAAATGCATAACTATTTGATGTTAAAATGCATGAATGATGAATGATGAAAACTTAATGATGAAATGATGACTTTTATATGTTTTTGATGATTTTTGGATTTATGTCAAGTATACTTAGTCATATTTGTAGAAAAGATAATCATTAATTGGAATCCCTTATGCAACAAATACTCTGCAGACAATGAATTTTTGATGAATGTAGTCTAATTTTAACATGCAACTATATGCAACCATTGTCATTTTAACAGTACTTTGTGTTTGGTATCATCATAGAGATTTTATTGGATGTTGAAAGTGAGTACAAGCATTAATGGTATGTGTTCGACCAATGACGACTTGAGTACTACTTTCATGATTTTTGATATTGCAAGCAAACACAAGAATCTAGGTATAATTGAACCGAGGTGACCTAAGCATTCATTGTGTAAATAGGCAGAGATTAATCATTTTAGTGTGTGAATTCTGAATGTCATCGGTGATACATTTGCATAGCACATCCCCCGATAATTCACACATTTATATGATTAACTCACAGACAACAGACAATAAAAATATCATTCTTTTTCCTTGTTTCTCTAGTGCAATACATCATTGAGTTACTCCAAATAAATGATAATAATAAAAAATACAATTTATCCACTTTTTTACTTAAAGTGTTTCAATCATTATTCAGATTGTAGATCATCCATCCTGATTTTGTGATGTTTTTGTGATTTTCGAGATTTTGACCAAAGACCTAACCTACTAACTTATCCTAGGGGTCTCGGTGGCTAATAAAAGATTAGCCTTGCCTATGTTACAACGCAAAGACCACATAGTTCAATTTACATAGACTCATGATTTTGGTTTTTCTTTTCTAGACTGACTTTTTGACTTGTTTTTGGATTTTCTGATTTGATATGGATGTGTGATGCCTTTTCGATGGCGATTAAAGTTGCGCTTTGAAGATTGTTTTTGTTTTCTTGTCATATTTTTGTTTTCCCATTTGGTGAGACCGATGTTTTGTTGCCCCTAATGATATCCAAATGTTGCCCCCAAGCTAGAGTGAGATATGACCATGTGACTTGATTTGATAATGGATGTAATGATGGCAAGACTAATGACATGATATAAAATGGTAATGACTACTAGACTAATGATCCTGATGTGTTTCAAAATAGATGGGAAAGCCAATTTTAGAATTACATATGACGCCTGTTTCTAGGTTTTCACCATATGTTTTGATTACACTCTTTGTTTTGTGTATTTTTATTTTCTATATATATATATTTATTTTTATTTATTTTTGTATTTTTTTGTTGCCAAGACGCCTGTTTGCCAGGTTTTCATCAAGGAAACCCTTTTTCCAAAGTTTAACCCGTGCACTAGGAATTCGGGTGTAGAAATTTTAGAGATGGACACTATTGATAGGTTCATCAAACAAATCCCCTTCTAACATTGATAGTTTATAAGCCCATGATTCGTACACTGATATGATGATAAAAGGACCTAGCCAATTAGGCTTGAATTTCCCTTTGTTTTCCTTGTCTTGTTGATTTCTCGGGTTTTCTTTTAGAAGAAAATTGCCAATTTGAAAAATCCTAGGTTTTACGCTACGATTGTAACTCCTTGATATTCGTTGTTGATAGGCTATGAGATGGTTAATTGCTTGTTGACAATGCTCATCCAACAATTCAATTTCTTGTAGTCTAGATACCCTATAGTCTTCATCTGAAATGATTCCTTTGAGTGATACACGAAGTGATGGAATCTCAACTTCAATAGGTAGTATGGCCTCTGATCCATACACCAAGGCATATGGTGTTGCTCTGATTTGTGTTATGATACTTGTTTTGTAGGCCCACAATGTAGGATTGAGTTGAACATGCCAATCACATCCAACATCATTTACCATCTTCTTGAGGGTTTTTAGAATTGTTTTATTAGAGGCCTTTGCTTGGCCATATCCTTGTGGATAGTACGATGTTGGATATGGAAATTTTCACACAATTTTTGAACATCTTGATTTTTGAAAGGTCATCCATTATCAGTGATAATAGATTGAGGAATGCCATACCAACATATTATGTAATTCAAGATGAAGGATGAGTACTGCTTCTATCCATTTTGTGAAATATTATGTGGCTGTTATAATGAACTTGTGTCCATTGGATGAAGAGGGATTTATTTTTCCTACTAGATCTAGGCCCCATTGACATAAGGGCCATGTTGATGTGAAGGGATGTAGTTCTTGTGTTGGTGCATGAATCAGATTCCTATGAATCTGACACTTTTGACATTTCTTTACAAACCGATAAAATTCTTTCTCCATGCATGGCCAATAATATCCCAAATGGAGGAGTTTCTTAGCTAGAGTTATCCCACTCGAATGAGTGCCAAAAATACCCTTGTGAACTTCGCGTAGGGCCTTCTCAGATTCTTTGTGTTCTAAAAATTGGAGTAAGGTACCATCAAGACCTCGATGATATAGAATGTCAGCAATTAAACTATGTCGGTTGGATTGGGAGATAAAATTATGTTTTTGGTTCCTGGAAAGATCGGGAGGAAGGATATTATCTTTTAGGTACACATAAGTTTTTTCATAGATGGAGGTTTCAATGGTCTCTAGATGGCATATGGTATTGGATTTCAAATTATTGTGAGAAGGGCATGGTATTTTTTCCACCATAAACTCATAACAACCTCGCTTCTCTGACAATTGTAATAGTGAAGCGATCGTGGCCATGGCATCCACAGCTTTGTTCTCAGCCCTTGGAATCTGATCAATTTTTATATTGACAAAAAACTACTTTAGATCATCTATTTGTTGCTTTTAAGGCATCAAATTTTCATCCTTGGTCTAATACTTGTCATTTACTTGATAAATGACTAGTTGAGAGTCTCCATATACTTGTAGGTCTGTGATTCTCCATTCAATTTATATCTTGACCCCAATGATCAATGCTTCATATTTTGCCACATTATTTGTACATTGAAACATCAATCTATATGATTTTGGAATGATGTGTCCTTGTGGATTGATGAAAAAAATTCCTACTCTAGATCCTCGCTATGTGTATGATCCATCAAAAGATAATATCCATTATTGTGGTATCACTATTAGAATTTTTGCATCTAGAAACTCCATGGTCATGGGTCGATCATCTGGTAAAGGAGCCTCTGCCAATTGTTCAGCAATTGCTTGACCCTTGATGGATTTTCTATCCACATATTGAATATCAAATTCACTTAGTAGCATGACCCACTTGGCTAGTCTACCTGTTAAGGTAGCTTTACTAAGTAAATATTTTAAGGCGTCGATCTTTGCTATTAACCTGATTGTATGGGTCAACATATAATGTCTCAATTGTTGAGCAGCAAACACCACCGCTAAGCATGATTTCTCTATGAAAGTGTAGTTTATTTCATATCCATTTAATGTCCTACTGATATAGTAGATGGTGTGTTATTTTCCTTCATCATCCTCCTATGCTAATAATGCTCCTAAAGATATATATGTTGTTGCAATGTACAATATCAGAGGCCTTCCTTCAGTTGGTGGCATGAGAATAGGTGGTGACATTAAATACTATTTTATTTGATCAAATGTTGTCTCACACCCCTCATCCCATTTAAAAACTACATTTTTATGCAACAGGTGATTAAAAGGATGACTCTTGTCCAACAACTAGGAGATAAATCTCTTGATCAATTGGAGCCTTCCTTGTAGTGATCTAAGTTGCTTGATATTTCTGGGAGGTGGCATTTCCATTAGTGCCTTGACTTTTGTTGGATCCACTTCAATGCCCTTTTCTAAGATAGTGTACCCCAACAGTTTCACTGATGTGACCTCAAAGACACACTTCTTTGGGTTTAACCTGACATTGAATTTATCTAGCTATTTTAAGATTTTTCTTCGAATATGTAGATGTCCTTCCCTTGTACAATATTTTTCCAGAATATCATCTACGTAATCCTCCATGAAGGTGTGCATCATATCATGAAATATTGTCATCATTTCTCTTTGATAGGTGGCTCCTGCGTTTTTCAAACCAAATGGCATGATGTTCCAGCAGAAGGTTCCCCAAGGACATGTAAAATTCATATTTTCCTAATCTTCTAGAGCTATTTTAATTTGATTATATCCTAAAAAACCACCCATGATTGAAAACATGGCATGCCCTGCCATCAAGTCCACAATGATGTCTATATTTGGTAATGGAAAATCATCCTTTGGGCATGCTTTATTTAGGTCTATGAAATTCATACATATCCTGATGCTATTGTCTAGATTTGAAACAGGTACAATGTTTGATATCCACTCGGCGTAGTCAATAGACCTTATGAATCTAGCATCCAACAATTTCTTTAACTCAGTCTTTACCATTAATGCAATTTGAGGATGTATTTTTCTCAATTTTTGCTTCACAGGCTTGATTCCTGCAGGCAAAGAAAAATGATGCATGAGTAGATTTGGATCCAAACCTAGCATATCGGAATATGACCAAGCAAAGTTGATCCTTCTCTCCTTAAATAAATTGATGAATTTTGGTCTCTCTTGATCTGTCATGGATTCTGCCAGATGTAGGATTTGTGCTTTCTCTTTAGTGTCGATGTTAACAAACTATGTTGGTTCTACCAAGACTCATGACCGCTCATGATAATGTTCTGGAAGAGTGTCAAATCTCCCATCTTTCAGTGCCTCAAAGAAGTTTTCACCGTTAGATATGTTCTTTATTTTATCTTTTTCTAGATCTAATGCTTCCATAAAATGGCTTTCACCATTAGATCTTTTATCCCTATTTTTACTTTTGCAACTAGAAGATTTGACACCCTCTTGCCGATTCGCGTTGTTATGACTATTATCAATAGAACTCATACCAGGTTCATCATGAAATAGGAAATTCATGATGGCATCATCGTCTTCAAATATTGGTACAATCAAAGGTTTGACAAGTTCCCAGTCAATAAGTTCTGGATGGATTAATGGCATGAGGTCATTAGAATAATTTAGGTTGATGGATATAAGGGTTTGGAAAACCATTTCATCATAGTTTTTTATTAGAATATCGAGGTCAATGATGGCACCCTCTTCAAGATCATCTAGTTCACTTGATGTATGTTCGTCCCCACTTGAGTCATCGATATTTAGTGATCTTGCTATGAATCGTCTAGACCCAGAGCCTTGTCCCTCCTCATGTGTAGGTGCATATTGTTGTATTACATCAATTTGAATATCGGTGCAAGATAAATCAGAACAAAAATCATACTCATATTCATTTGAATATGTTTCAGAGCTATCTCTAAGCTAAAGGATTATTTCTATAGCCTTCCTTGTCATTTCCTATTTTTCTTCTTCAGAGTATGCCAGTCCCATTTTCTCTTTTGATTGGAGAGTTAGGGGCTGAATAGGCTCAATTATTTCATCCTTTCTTAAACCAATGGGTCCTTGTCCCTCATAACCCATTTTTTCTATGTTAGCTTTCCCTTTTCCGTATTTGTCTGTATTGATATTGACATTCTTGATACTGCTATTTGATGTCGATGGTTCTTCATCCTTGTATAACCAATCAAGGATTGCTTTATTGTCTGATTCATCCTCTATGGTATCGGCTTTTACAAACCTTTCTTCTAGAGTTGTGATAGGTAGTGATGTTTGACCTTTGATCATTGATGGTTGGCCATATGTCTTAGGAGATGGCATTAACTATGAAAGATTAAGCAATTGCTCCATAGAATATTGCCCCATTCCTTTGTCTGTCAACTGGACCTGCTCTTGAGATTTTTGTGATAAAGAAGTTTGGGGATCTGAATTTTTTGTTACTTCAAGGTCATCAAGATTTGTATCTTTTTCTTTATCCTTCTTCTCTACCCATTTAGTGATGATGTTTGGACGTTTTTCTTCATTTGATGACTTTTAACTGGGGGCTTCCCAATTGTGAGGCACGAAGGTATCCTAAGAGTTTCTAAGTGTGTCACAATGCTGAGGATGATTATAATCGGCAGATATAGTTACATCCTATCCATTTACAAGGAACTTTAAGCATTGGTGATATGTGGAAGGTACTTCTTGCATTTCATGGATCCAAGGACACCCTAAGAGTATGTTGTAAGTCAACTCTTTTTCCATTACTTGACATGCTATGTGTTTCATCATTGGTCCCACTTGAATTGGTAACACAATTAGTCCCTTTGAAGATCTCTCTTCCTCATCATATGCTTTTATGGTCATTTTCCTTCGGGCATCAATAGCATCATCGAAATATCCTAGTGCATAGATTAACTTTAGAGTGCAAATGTTCAAATCAGCTCCCCCATCTATTAAGACTCTTTTGACATGATGATTGTGGATCAAAACTTCGATATAGAGTGCAGTGTTATGGGTATGGTTGAGTTAGACATCATCCTATTCAGAGAATGATAAACAATGTGAGGTAGTCAAATGCCCCACCATAGCTTGGAATTGGCAAACACCTAGATTTTTTGGTACCGTAGTGGCAACTAATGCTTGTTCTAGAACCTCCTTATGTGATGGAGATAGTTTGAGCAGTTCTAGTATTGATAGTTGTGTTGGAATGTTTTGAAGTTGATCGACAATGTTGTAATGAGATGGAGGTGGATATGCATTTTTAGACTCAACTCCCTTTAACACTACCTTGGATTACCCCCTAGTCATTACATTTGCTGGTTGATAGTCCTAACGGTCTCTAATTTTTAAGACGTTTATTTGATTTTTAGAGTTTTGTATGCTTGGGAGCAAATCCAAAGAGGTAGTGTCGTTGGTTTCACGTTCGTTAATGTTATGACCAAATGTATGATCACTCTCTACTTCAAAAAGATAAAGGAATATTTTGTCATAGACATGATTGATGTTCTTGCCTTTGTTATTCACAGAGGATGAATGTTGAATGATCATTATTGTTTTGAGGTCCCTCCACATATATTTTGTTGTTGTCAATCAGATCTTGTATTGCGTGTTTCAACTCCATACAATCGTTGGTTGTGGCCTTTTTTGTTATGGAAGTTGCAATAATCTACGTCATTCCACCATGATGGTTTGACCTTTCGATCCCAGAATTTGGCTTCTCATGTAGTGATAAGGCCACTGGTGACTAATTATTTCATTGTTGATTCCATCATTTGGCCCAAAGGTGTGAACCTATGCCGATTTGATGGTTTTTTATATGACTATGTTTTGTCGATCTCGTTGCTGTGTATGTCATTCGTCTTGACAATTTGATCGTTGTTTTGATTTGTTTTTGAAGTAGATGCCATCAAGTTGAAAACTGGTTTAGCATTTTGGGAATCATTTGTTGTTTCATTGGTAGTTTTGTTTTGATTCTTTTGCCAAAATTTTGGCTTATCACTGCTTGAGTATTGATTGGAGGAGTTATTTGTGTTATTTTTTTTATCGTTGAAATGCTTGATAACTCCTCTTTTGACTAGCGCTTATTCAATTTTAAGACCATTTTCTATTGCTTTTTTGAATGTGGGAGGACATTACAATTCAAGTCTATAACTCATTTCCTCCATCAAGTTTTCAATGAACAAATCCATCTTTTCTTCCTTAGGAATGGATCGAGGATATCTGGCGAATAGTCATCGCCATCTTTGTAGAAAAGACAAGAACGTATCCCCTTTGTTTTGTTTTAGGTTATGAAGATCCTTTATCGTAACATCATGTTGGATGTTAAAAGAATACTAGGAGATGAACCTGTTGACAAGTTCCTCAAAAGTCCTGATACCTGGTTATAATTTTGAAAACCATTCCATACATGCACCTCCCAAGCTTCTTGGGAATAATCTCATTAGGTAAGTTTCCTCTTGGGAAAACTCTAAGCTCATAGTTTTGAATTCCCGGATATGATCGATTGGATCCGTTCTTCCATTGTATTTATCATACTTTGGGAATTCACAGTGTCTAGGAAAATTTATCATGCCAGCTATTGCATCGAAAGGATAAGGACAAATGTCATGTATCGCATACCTAATGGTACTCCCTTTCATCATATCTTGTATTTGTTGTAATATTTGCATTTGGGATGTTAAAGCATCAACTGGATCTATTGCTTGTGTGGGTTGCGGTATTTCAGTCTCACTAGTTCCAAGTGCTTCCTTCAGACAGTTTATGTCAAATTCCTTGGGAAGTCTAGCACTCGATTTAGCCAACA